>JAQJVL010001574.1:52500-169099 GCA_035578905.1 Stictocephala bisonia
AATGCGCAAATTAAATAACATTTTCTAATACTTAACTATATAATGTAGGTTAAACCTTCAGATTGCATTTAATATATAATTAATCCAAACTCAAACTATATAAGTTATTGGTTACACACTTCAGCAACATGATTTAAAACTCAGAAATAACCACTCACAGATTCACTCATATACACGATACATCACGACTTGGTGTCCTTTCCGACTCTAAAAGTGTTATCTTTACTACCAACAGTCAGTTAAAACCCTGTACCCAAGATGATACTCACACATTGGGGTCTGTACAATGCTCAGAGAAGCATATGGATGAGATTTGTTGACATAAGGTTTTTTACCTTTTCCCATCTGATAACACTGACATGGAATCAAGATCCTAACAATTAAATATATGTATGATGGGTTGGTATGTTATAATATTGCCTTAAACACTTCATTGTTTAAAATGTTATTTTTTATCTTTTAAGAAGTTGCTGATTTTTTTGTTGTTATTGTAATGGTAAGGTCTCTTTGGGGTTGTACATGGACTAATATTATTATCATTATTAAATTACCCTCCTTTATCTTTTATAAATGATCATTCACTAGTTCATTTGTAACATACAATCTAAGATTCACGAGCATACACAAACTTATAATTATACATAGTCTATTGACATTAATTGATTCAACCATTTCATGTGATTTCATACCACACTAAGGACAGTACTTGTGGTTGAAATATCTTCATAAGGGATATAAGCTATTATAGTCCTACCACTAGGTTAGATACCCTCTCTGGTTTATTTTACAGACAACCAGATGAACATCAATAATACGCTTACTATGATATAAACATTGAGCTTACTGAGTCCACGACTAATAACATTAGCATAAATATATAGAGTATATGTAAATATCTCCATAGGAGACATAAGCTATTATAGTCCAACCACTAGGTTAGATACCCTCTCTGGTTTATTTTACAGACAATCAGATGAACATCAATAATACGCTTACTATGGTATAAACATTGAGCTTACTGAGTCCACGACTAATAACATTAGCATAAATATATAGAGTATATGTAAATATCTCCATAGGAGACATAAGTATAGTCCTACCACTAGGTTAGATACCCTCTCTGGTTTATTTTACAGACAATCAGATGAACATCAATAATACGCTTACTATGGTATAAACGTTGAGCTTACTGAGTCCACGACTAATAACCTTAGCATAAATATATAGAGTATGTGTAAATATCTCCATAGGAGACATAAGCTATTATAGTCCTACCACTAGGTTAGATACCCCCTCTGGTTTATTTTACAGACAATCAGATGAACATCAATAATACGTTTACTATGATATAAACGTTGAGCTTACTGAGTCCACGACTAATAACCTTAGCATAAATATATAGAGTATGTGTAAATATCTCCATAGGAGACATAAGCTATTATAGTCCTACCACTAGGTTAGATACCCCCTCTGGTTTATTTTACAGACAATCAGATGAACATCAATAATACGTTTACTATGATATAAACGTTGAGCTTACTGAGTCCACGACTAATAACCTTAGCATAAATATATAGAGTATATGTAAATATCTCCATAAGAGACATAAGCTATTATAGTCCTACCACTAGGTTAGATACCCTCTCTGGTTTATTTTACAGACAATCAGATGAACATCAATAATACGTTTACTATGGTATAAACATTGAGCTTACTGAGTCCACGACTAATAACCTTAGCATAAATATATAGAGTATGTGTAAATATCTCCATAAGAGACATAAGCTATTATAGTCCTACCACTAGGTTAGATACCCTCTCTGGTTTATTTTACAGACAATCAGATGAACATCAATAATACGTTTACTATGATATAAACGTTGAGCTTACTGAGTCCACGACTAATAACCTTAGCATAAATATATAGAGTATATGTAAATATCTCCATAAGAGACATAAGTTATTATAGTCCTACCACTAGGTTAGATACCCTCTCTTGTTTATTTTACAGACAATCAGATGAACATCAATAATACGTTTACTATGGTATAAACATTGAGCTTACTGAGTCCACGACTAATAACATTAGCATAAATATATAGAGTATATGTAAATATCTCCATAGGAGACATAAGTATAGTCCTACCACTAGGTTAGATACCCTCTCTGGTTTATTTTACAGACAACCAGATGAACATCAATAATACGTTTACTATGGTATAAACATTGAGCTTACTGAGTCCACGACTAATAACCTTAAAATAAGGTATATACAGTATATGTAAATATCTCCATAAGAGACATAAGTCATTATAGTCCTACCACTAGGTTAGATACCCTCTCTGGTTTATTTTACAGACAATCAGATGAACATCAATAATACGTTTACTATGGTATAAACATTGAGCTTACTGAGTCCACGACTAATAACCTTAGTATAAATATATACAGTATATGTAAATATCTCCATAAGAGACATAAGTCATTATAGTCCTACCACTAGGTTAGATACCCTCTCTGGTTTATTTTACAGACAATTAGATGAACATCAATAATACGCTTACTATGTTATAAACGTTGAGCTTACTGAGTCCATGACTAATAACCTTAGTATAAATATATATAGTATGTGTAAATATCTCCATAAGAGACATAAGTTATTATAGTCCTACCACTAGGTTAGATACCCTCTCTGGTTTATTTTACAGACAATCAGATGAACATCAATAATACGTTTACTATGGTATAAACGTTGAGCTTACTGAGTCCACGACTAATAACCTTAAAATAAGGTATATACAGTATGTGTAAATATCTCCATAAGAGACATAAGTTATTATAGTCCTACCACCAGGTTAGATACCCTCTCTGGTTTATTTTACAGACAATCAGATGAACATCAATAATACGTTTACTATGGTATAAACGTTGAGCTTACTGAGTCCATGACTAATAACCTTAGTATAAATATATATAGTATGTGTAATTATCTCCATAAGAGACATAAGTTATTATAGTCCTACCACTAGGTTAGATACCCTCTCTGGTTTATTTTACAGACAATTAGATGAACATCAATAATACGCTTACTATGTTATAAACGTTGAGCTTACTGAGTCCATGACTAATAACCTTAGTATAAATATATACAGTATGTGTAAATATCTCCATAAGAGACATAAGTTATTATAGTCCTACCACCAGGTTAGATACCCTCTCTGGTTTATTTTACAGACAATCAGATGAACATCAATAATACGTTTACTATGGTATAAACATTGAGCTTACTGAGTCCACGACTAATAACCTTAAAATAAGGTATATACAGTATATGTAAATATCTCCATAAGAGACATAAGTTATTATAGTCCTACCACCAGGTTAGATACCCTCTCTGGTTTATTTTACAGACAATCAGATGAACATCAATAATACGTTTACTATGGTATAAACATTGAGCTTACTGAGTCCACGACTAATAACCTTAAAATAAGGTATATACAGTATATGTAAATATCTCCATAAGATACATAAGCTATTATAGTCCTACCACTAGGTTAGATACCCTCTCTGGTTTATTTTACAGACAATCAGATGAACATCAATAATACGTTTACTATGGTATAAACTTTGAGCTTACTGAGTCCACGACTAATAACCTTAAAATAAATATACAGTACAGTATTTATAAATATTTCAGAAAATATATTTAAGACCCATGTGTAGTATTTTATCTATATTTAGGAAAATTTTTATTTGCCAATATCATTATTAATCCATACGTATATAAATAATAATTCAAAGGTTTTCTCAACCTTGCTTTAGACCTATTACGATGTAATATTTCATACTAAATAGAGATTAAGGAGTTATTTATTTTCGTTATTTCAATATTTTTATTGTTATACTAAAAGTTAAACTTAACCTCGTATTGTCAAAATAAAAACATAAATCATACTCGAAAATTTCAACTCTTTGTGCTTTATTTTGTAATAAATACTAGTAAAGCATATTCCTAAGTGGTTTGTTGTTGAATATACTATTATTAAAAGACGAAATCAATCAGTATACTTGGTGGCGTTTTTTTTTTAATTATCTGCTGATAGCTTTTATGCGAACAAAGCTAAAAAAATAAATATATAAAAAAATAAAAATAAATAAGTAAACGATAAAAAAAATAGTGGGGTCGATATTCCATGTGTAACATGTTAGGTTAAAATTAAAAATACAGTTCATTTTTCTAAACTATAAATATGTGACGATAATGTCATTGGTCATTAGAGAGAAGATTCACTTGTGTTATTTAACTCAGACCAGTGATTGGTCATAATCTAGTTGAGCTTGAGACATCTTGAATCTGATCTGAGGTTGCAACTCACTCGTTCAGTATGCTGAAGCTGTTTATTAATGGCCTTCATATATCTATTATGGAAACCAAATTGGTTTAAATTTATTGAACTCTCAGGATTAACTTTTTAAGACACATTTTAAAGAACGACGCAAAACTATTTAAGTTAGCTATAACAAAAACTCACATAGAATCGTTGAAAAAGCAATTAGAGGTAAACCATATTAGTTTAAACATATAATTTTCTGTGGAATTTCAGTTTGTGATATGTTATCTATTTCCATATATCCTATTTTTATGAAGCTGTAAAAAATAATAAAAATATAAATTGGGCCACATTTACAAACCAGTTATCAATATTATAAATAAGATTAAAGTATTTGAAATCTTCTGAATAGGAGTAATACTACTTACTTTTGGGTCAAAGAAATCCACTCGGTTAGAAGAAAACAATATTTTTCACTTCAATCAGGAATTATATTTTTTAATCAGAAGTAAAGAATAACAATATATAAGGTTAATCGAACAATAAATTAACCAACCACTGGAATTTGCCCTTTAAAATTGATTTGTCAAGTAACTTCGCACCTGCAGACTTGTAGTTCCTATAATATCCTACTAATTAATTACTGCATTATTCTACAACGTTACTAGTTTAAAGGAACTTAACTTCAAGAAAGGCCCTCAGAATATATTCCACAGTGATGGTAAATCCCAGCTGTAATTAATAAATAAATTAACCCCCTTTGACATTATCTGGTCTGGGAGCAAACTTCTAACCACAAGGAGTTTGTCATCCTTGTTCACCATATCCTTTAAGTTATAAATAATTACAAAACATCGGTGGTACCATCCAAATTATATTTTTGTAATTAATTTTATTTTGACATAAGTCTGCCCTTGAATAATACACAGGTTTGAAGTATGTTTACTATTACAGAACATACACAAAAATTAAGATTTTACTATATATTTTGAACAATTTAAGAGTTTATATTAAGAATTTTTAAATTCTTTAGTCAGGAAGTGGGATTCAACCATACATTTCTAGAGTGTTTTTGGGTCTTTTCCGTTAATTCACTACCATAAACATAACTTAGGCTAAATAAATAAATAAAATTTTATTGCCATTAGGCTACGTCAGCAATAGACAAAGTCAAACAAACAATATACAAATACTACATAATAAACATACAGTGAAATATATTTACTAGTCCTACCTAATGTATTAAAAAAATATAGAATCTGAATTGAATAATACAACATAATGTAGGAATACGGAACGATACAAATTTACAACTAAATAAACATATTACATAAAAATAAATAACACCTTACTGCCGAATTCTAAATATACAATGCGTTGCAATAAAACCATATACTTTAAAAGTCATGATCAAAGAACTCTTCTATTGAATGAAAAGGTAATTCTGCGAGTAAATTGTATATCTTTTTTTAAATAGGTTCTCAGGAAGGTCAGTTATTTCACATGGTAGTCTGTTATATAATTTCAAACCGAATACATCATAACTATTTATTGATTTTGACAATCTGTTGAAAGGAACATCAATTTTATTTCTATTTCTAGTATTATAAGTGTGGAATTCTTGTGTCATAATTTGCTTTGAGATATTATGTCTTGTATATTGTAACACATTGTAAGTATACAAATTTATTACTGTTAAACATTTTAACTTAACAAATAATGGTTTGCAGTGTTCTAAGTTGTGTGAGTAATAACACGAATCGCCTTCTTTTGCAACAACAAAATTTTATTAACATGGCTGCTATTACCCCACAATAAAATACCATATGAAATAATACTTTGGAAAAATGAAAAATATGCCGATCTTACACAACTACTTAGGACAAAATTTTTTAAGCTTCTCAATAAAAAAATTACCCTCGATATTTTGGCCGATATATATTTTATGTGTGGTTCCCATGACAACTTACTATCTATATAAATACCCAGAAATTTTACATTTGTACAAATATTTTGTATAGGCAGTTCTCTTAAGCTAAAATTTATATTTTGAGTTTTATTATCATTCAAAAGAAATCCATTAGCTCCATATAAATGCTTGATATATTATGGTAATTTCTGTTAAATTTTGAAGGTTTTTAAAATCTGAACTGTGGCTGAAAAGAGTGGTATCATCTGCATATAAAATAGTGTGTGAATTTAAAAAATATGGTAAATCGTTAATCATGAGAATAAACAATAAGGGCCCAAGGGCCAATCCTTGTGGAACACCAAACCTAATATCTACTTCAGATGACTTTTCTTTGCCTATGTAAACTATTTGTTTGTGATTTTCAAGAAATGATTGCAAAAGTTTCCCACTTGTGTTTCTTATACCATAATAATCCAACTTTTCAATGGATTATTATGAAGTTAACCTAACATAACCAAACCAAACCTGACATAAAATACCTAAACCAACCAAACCAAACCTAACATAGTATACCTAAACCTAACATAGCCTAATCAAACTCAACATAACCTAACTAAACCCAACATAACCTAATCAAATCAAATGAATTTTATTTGCCAAGACATTATAAAATGTATAGCAATCGTCATTAATATTCAAATTAATAATTAACCCACCCGCCCACCCATACACGTACATTCGTATTGACCCACCCGCCCACCTATACACGCACTGTCGTACAGACCCACCCGCCCACCCATACACGTACATTCTTATTGATCCACCCGCCCACCTATACACCCACTGTCGTACAGACCCACCCGCCCACCCATACACGTACTGTGATATTGACCCACCCGCCCGCCCATACACGTACAGTGGCAGTGACCCTAGTCCCCAACCATACACGTACAGTATTATTTACCCACCCGCCCACCCATACACGTACAGTGGTATTGATACCACATCGAAACCTCATTCAAACATACATCATTTTCAGCCACACATTCATTCATGCCTAATTCCCACTTCCGGCGCCGGTTGTCAGTCATCTGATTATGTGGTCTCCCAGTTACATGCCATACTCGTCAGCACTATAAAATGCATAAGACGCTAAAAAGCGGTTAAGACGAGTTTTTAACGCCTTGGGCGTTGGTGTATTTTTAATTGAGTCCGGTAATTTGCTGACAAAACGAACGCCCGTGTGTGAGGGCACGCGTTCGTAGACTACCGTCCTGTGGCTTCCAGTTCGGTAGTCATCTCTGTGTCTGGTTTCGTGTGCGTGTATATCCCGCCCACTTACCATGGCACTTTTACTTATGCAAAACATTGTTGTTACCAATATGTAAAGGCATGGCAGTGTCAATAGTTTCAGGTTTTCGAACGCTTCTCTACAAGATTCTCTGAACTTTAACTGTGCAACTATACGAATCGCTTGTTTTTGCAATCTAAACGCTCTGCTGAACCGATTATTTGTTGAAGCTCCCCACAGCACCACACTGTAGGTGAGATGAGGGTAGATCAAGCCGTAATACGCCATCATTAGAACCTGAGTTGGACAGAATTTGGCTAAAGTTCTCAAGACATAAATGCCTGAGGACAATTTTGAGCAAGCATGGTCGATGTGATAATTCCAGGTCAACCCTCGATCCAGGTGTATTCCCAGGAATTTTGAACTAGCAGCCTCATTTAGTAGGGTATCCCCCAACCAAATGGTTGGCCTTTCAGTGATATTTTGTAGTCGCATCGAAAATGTTAATACATTAAATTTGGAGGGGTTTGGAGATTGAGACTATTGAAATGCTGAATGCAATTGTTTAAATGAACAAAGGATTGTTGTTCTAGGAGTGGTTTTACTTTGTTGTTGAACAAGAATGTCGTGTCATCCGCATACTGTATGAGTCCCCCATGCAGTAGTGCTGACCCTATGTCGTTGACATAGATAAGAAAAAGAATTGGGCTGAGTATTGAACCCTGAGGGACTCCATATCTCAGCTCAATTGGTTCAGAGAATTTATCTGACATTTGGACGACTTGGGATCGGCTGTACATAAAAGAGTGAAGCCACTTGAGCGGCATGCCTCTGATGCCGCAAAATTCAAGTTTGTCAAGCAGCGTAGCGTGGTCAACACAGTCGAATGCTTTGGACAAGTCGAGAAATACACTTTGTGTGTACCTTCGACCTTCCAATCCCTCGACAACCTTTTCAACGAGGCTCACGACTGCCTACCTACGATACCTAAACAAACCAAACATATCCTAACCAAAGTAGTGGTAGTGAATTTACGGAAAAGATCCGTGTTTTCTTTTGATTAAAATCAAACTTCATACATTTTAAACCCATTTTCAGTGACATAATATTTGTGAAAATTGTTTATACTTGTTGCCAACGTCAAATGTAAAATAATCAGTTTTCTCCTCTGTAATATTTGTGATTTAACCTAACAAATATTTTGCTAAAGAAAGAAAGTTTGGAAAATGTTGCTCCACTATGTAAATTTCAATCTCAGGATATCATGGCCGTGTAATTTTGTAAGTGGTAATTAAGTTATTTCATGAATCCGAATGTACTCGGTCTCACGACTGATGTCAAACACTTCAACTACTTCTCACAACTTGGTTAACTTCTACTTCTCAAAGATCCCAGTCCTTAATCTCATGTTCAGATCTACTTAAACTGGTGTTGTACTATTCAATACACTCTAGAATATTATGAATCTGAATACAAAAAATTTAAAAAAATGACTTAATAACAATAAAAAATATAAGAATTTATTCCATATATTTTAAGTATAGTTTTTAAATGTAAACTACTAGATATCTAAACGCAATTATGCATAGAAATTAATATTTAACTAATTGTAGTCACAAATATATATTTTCAATAACAATCCATCAACCCTTCCATTATGTTGTCTATCTACTTTAAATATATTATATTTTTAAAAGGCAACCTTCCTTATTTTTGAAATTTGTTTTGTATGTTCAATAATTTTCTTATAATATATTATACACATTCGTATATAAATATGTATCTTTGATCATAATTAATTATACAGATTCAATAATACACCTAATGTAAAATAGCACTAGTGTTAATAAAACCATAGTGAATAAAATAAAAGATTTAGCTCCATAACGCTGATTCTCAATTTAGATTATCGCGAGCTAATTTCCTCTCTACAAGAATGACTTGTTTATCTTTATTATGCAATTTAAATTAATTGAAATCCGTCAGTAACTTGATCTTACTCTATTACAAAAGCAATAAGGATTTATTATTCATAGTTGTATGGTAAACAAACATAATAATGATTATAAATTACAATCCAACTTAAGCATATGAAGTAGATTTTTATAAAGTAAAAGAATATTTTGAAAAATGGCCATATATTTATCTTAACATTTAATCTGTAAGGAAATTAAAAAAATCACTTGATAAATCTGGACAGTTGAAAAATTAGGAAACTATACATAAACCAACTAAAACCAACATGATATCAAAGAGGATTGTACTTTGGGGCCCACACAACCAACATGATATCAAAGAAGATTGTACTTTGGGGCCCACACAATCAACATGATATCAAAGAAGATTGTACTTTGGGGCCCACACAGTCAACATGATATCAAAGAAGATTGTACTTTGGGGCCCACACAGTCAACATGATATCAAAGAAGATTGTACTTTGGGGCCCACACAGTCAACATGATATCAAAGAAGATTGTACTTTGGGGCCCACACAATCAACATGATATCAAAGAAGATTGTACTTTGGGGCCCACACAATCAACATGATATCAAAGAAGATTGTACTTTGGGGCCCACACAACCAACATGATATCAAAGAAGATTGTACTTTGGGGCCCACACAACCAACATGATATCAAAGAAGATTGTACTTTGGGGCCCACACAATCAACATGATATCAAAGAAGATTGTACTTTGGGGCCCACACAATCCTGTTCTATTACGAGATTTCCCATATCGTCACACCAACGTTGACTTGATATTGATGAAATTTACACACAATTTTCATGTCATATACGATGTACTCGTATAAGCAGAATATACTCTTATAAGTATATTCTCACAATGTTATTTATAAATGTTGACAAATTTTATATAAAAAGTACAACTATTCTTATTGTAGTGTATGATGGAAGGCTATGAAAATACACCAATTAATATTATACATGATTTGAACATTATTATTATTATAAGTAGCATTTTCAGTCCAAATTGACTCATACAACCGAAAGAAGAACATGGCTTAGTTATGTTTCTAATGTGAAATGTTTCATTATCATTCCAATAATCAATACAGTATTTCAATGCTAAACCAATTTGAAATAATGTTAACTTAGTTTTTTTTAATAATTTGATTTATTAAGAAATGAAATCAGTAAGAAATGATCTAGTACCTTTATATTAAGCAAGTTTTTCCACAAAATAACTTATAACATATTTATTTTGAGAATGGATATATGTATTACAAAATCCAAAACACTATAAATGAAATATAGATATTGTTTTATTAATTTCTCATTCCACTGATCCCACCTAACCAAAGTAAAATCTCATAGGTTTTATGATGACTAATTACCATTGCTTATGGGTAGGTGGGCGGGAGGGTGTTTACCACTGCACGTGTGTGGGTGGGTGGTTGGGAGTTTACCACTGCACGTGTGTGGGTGGGAGGGTGGGTGTTTACCACTGCACATGTGTGGGTGGGCGGGTGGGTGGGTGTTTACCACTGCACATGTGTAGGTGGGCGGGTGGGTCTTTACCACTGCACGTGTTTAGGTGAGCGGAAGGGTGTTTACCACTGCACGTGTGTGGTTGGGCGGGTGTACCACTGCTCACACACACTGTGGTGTTATTAGTACCACTGCTCATGTGTGGGTGGGTGTGTGTTTACCTCTGCCCATGTGTGGGTGGGCGGGTGGGTCTTTACCACTGCACGTGTGTAGGTCGACGGGTGGTTATTTACCACTGCACGTGTGTAGGTGGGTGAGTGGGTGTTTACCACTGCACGTATGTTGGTGGGCGGGTGGGTACCACTGCACGTGTGTGGGTGGGTGGTTGGGAGTTTACCACTGCACGTGTGTGGGTGGGAGGGTGGGTGTTTACCACTGCACGTGTGTAGGTCGACGGGTGGTTATTTACCACTGCTTGTGTATGGGTGGGCTGGTGGGTCTTACCATTTAACGTTATGGGTGAGCGGGTCGGTCTTTACCACCACACGTCTATGGGTGGGTGGGCGGGTCTTACCGCTTAACGTTATGGTGGGTCATTACCCCTGCACATGTATGGGATCCTCCCATAGAAGCACTGCATTCTAACACTTAGATAGTATGTTAAATCTAATGGAGTAGCCAACCTTCACTACAATAACTTATGTCACGTACTTGGTAGTGGTGGTTGCTACCCACCCAACATACATAATGATGGGCTTCCTGACTCACTTAATATACATGCTGACGGAAGTTCTTGCCTATGTTAATTACGCATTAAAAAGTTCCATACATTACCCACTGTACATGTTGACGGAACCCCTCCCACCCAAAGGATATCCAATGGGTTTAATATTTAAATTAACGTACATGTTTAGATCACATTCCACCCAAAGGACGTTTTAATGGAGACTTTCAGTGTTTTGAAACAATCTTAATACTGACAAGATCATGGTAAAGCATTTATTTAGGTTAACTGTTTTACTTTTTTCTAATTTTGAAATCTATTTATTTTTACTCATACGTAAAATCACAAACGAAACCACAGCCAGGCATACACGTACAACAGAGCCTCAATACGTCTCCCTTTGTGGGCAACACGGGGTTGTTGTTATACACGAGGCGTTGTGGATTAGGAATTAGCCCGGTCCAATTTGGCTGAGCACTTTATCTGCCAGTTTTATTGTGGCAGTTTTAAAGTAACATTGTAATATATGTATTAATATTTTTAAAATTCACTCTGACCACTGATAAAAAACTGCTTATGACATATAACCTTTTGGTGGTTCAATAAAACGTGTTTAATAACTATAAATAGTTATTAAACACTATAAATAGTTATTAAACACTATAAATAGTTATTAATCACTATAAATAGTTATTAAACACTATAAATAGTTATTAAACACTATAAATAGTTATTAAACACTATAAATAGTTATTAAAAACTATAAATAGTTATTAAACACTATAAATAGTTATTAAACACTATAAATAGTTATTAAACACTATAAATAGTTATTAAACACTATAAATAGTTATTAAACACTATAAATAGTTATTAAACACTATAAATAGTTATTAAACACTATAAATAGTTATTAAAAACTATAAATAGTTATTAAAAACTATAAATAGTTATTAAACACTATAAATAGTTATTAAACACTATAAATAGTTATTAAACACTATAAATAGTTATTAAACACTATAAATAGTTATTAAACACTATAGTTATTAAACACTATAAATAGTTATTAAACACTATAAGTAGTTGTTATAGGGTGTTTAATAAGTATTTATAGATATTTTAAAAATTAGGTTTGATTTCGCTTTTAAACATATTTTAGACCTATTGATATATTGTGATAAGTCAGAAATAAAAAGAAATAAATAAATAGTTCACATTTATCTGATGTCAAACGTATCTTTACATAACAGTGATTCAGTAAATTAAATGTATATTATGTAAACAATTGTTCTCTTCTCGCATCAAATAAATGTAATATTAAGAATTGAAGTATACATTTAAGTTGGGAAAATACATTATTACATTTTTTATGTTTTCATGAAAATAAATTATTTTATTATTTAAAATCATCTTTTATTTGCTAATCTGTTATATAAATAATTCTTTACTCAGTCAGCCTAAAATGATTCAAAATATTGAATATATGTTAAAATTATCAGATAATCTACAACAGTACCCTTTTCGTAAGTAGTTATTATAAAAACAATAGACTGATATTCATTTCTCAAAGAATGAACAAATGTATAACTGTTAAATCAGATGTTCTCTTTTTATCATGCTTAATTTTTACTACTTTGGGATAAATATTGATTTTAAGGTAATATTTTTTTTCTGATTGGTTCAATAAAATCTCTGAAGATGTTTTCATAACTGCTTAAAACAGTTAACCACAAAATGTAACTAAAAACATTATTTGATTTTTTTGTAAGCATTATTGCTGTTAATGATAGTGTGTCGGCCTATAATTTTAAAACTTAAAAGTCCTTATTATTATTAATATTATTCTAAAAAAATATAAACATGATAAATAGAAATACACGTCCGTTAAAATTAATATACTATAGTATTGTTTGAATCGTTTAGGCATAAATTATATACAGTAAATAACAATGTTAATTTTGTATTTAATAATTAAATGTGTTATTGTTTGCTGTAATGATAGTACTTTTACTAAAAAAATGTATGACGGTATTTTTAAAATTACCAGAATATAAGAAATCGCAGCTGTAAGAATGAAAATACAAACGTTAACCCACTTTACCTAAATTACATTTTAGTAAACTCAACAACCGTTACTTGTCCATCTGCAATTTACTAAAAATAATTCCATTTTTTGTTTTATTTTAGTTACAAAATGCTATATCATTAGCAAAAGAGCTAACTAGGCAATTGCAAATTTATCGTTACTATACAATGCAATATAATTAAATAATGTATTTATAACTTGATAATGAACAGTTTTAAACTCACTTGATTTAACTAAAAACTTTCTTTGAACGGAATGACTTTATTTTCCATTGCAAGTAGTGTAAAGGATGTTTTGTTTTGGCTGTAAAATTGTTTTTAATAAGTTGACAGTAGCTCATTTGTATAGTCTAAGGAATGAAAAATATTGCTAATAAAATTAAATAGCCCTTTTACATCCAGTTACAGAATTTATGCATTTATGTACGTAAGTGAATAAGAGCTTGGTGGGTTAAAATCATATGTGTGAAAAAAACTGCCGTTAAAAAAATATTAATAATGTCCCCAGACTTTACAACTCGCTACCTGGTTCAATTATGTGTGAGAGTGGCTTAAAGACATTCAAGTGTAAAGTCAGAGTTTTTACTATCCCGCTGCTTTAGTGTTAGGTAATAATAGAACAAGGGTAGTGCTAAATGGTGTAGTTTTGTTACTTAATGAAGAACTTGCGTTTAATTGTTTATGTAAGAACACATCGTTTGTTTTGCTTATTTGTAACTTAGATTATTTATATTGATATTTATACGGTTGTTAATATCTGTCAACATAAAAATATTTTGTATTTGATTTTATGAATAGACAAAGGTTCACCAAGGGCACTATTTTCGTCACTTTCGTATCCTGTGGACAATACTATATACATAAAAAAATAAATAAATAAAAAATAAAAACAAAAAATTCTACAAATGTGTACGTAAAAATACTACCATTAGTTGATCCATTCATTAATTTGATATTCTATTGGTAATGAAAGTAAAATAATATCATAAACATAATGTACAGAAATAAATATAAAATTAAATTATTACCTCTGAAGTAACTCATAAATAAGCCTGAAATAAAATTGTATCTCAGGTAAAATGTTTCCAATGTTATCTTCAGGACTGTATGGAGGTGGTTGTTTGGCAGTTGTAATAAAATTCAAAGTAATTAATAAGTTTTAATGTCTTGGAATTTTGGATTATATATTTCAAATAGTTTTTTAATTACCATAATACGTGTTGGTCCATATAGAGTACAAGTAAACGTCACACAACACAAATTTATTACAATATAAGCACAAAATGTACAAATATATTACAATACAAGCACAAAATGCACAAATATATTACAATACAAGTACAAAATGCATGAATATTATGGTGATCGATTTCGGTGAACCACGCTCACCTTCCTCAGACCAGAGGGATTCACAAAAGAATGGAAAATGGTATTCAACAACTCAATTTATAGGCCTATGATCACTTGACCTCATTGGCTGGAATCGTAAAAATGGCGGCTGCTGTGATATTATTGGTTAATTCCTATTGGCTGTTACTTATCTTCTTTTATTCACTGAAAATACATTAGTAAAAACTATTTCGGAATCAAAATTAACCTGTTCATTCATTTATTTATCACGTTCCTTACATTTTTCTTTAAAAATAAACAACTTCCCAAGCATTAATAATACTACTCTTCTTAAAAACTTTTAGAATATCTACATTTTCATCTATTTGTGTTTAATACTTCTTTAGTTAAAAAGTGTGGCTGGGTATGTCCTATAAATTTTCAGCGCCTGCAAACTAACCGATACTCCATCCGTCATACATGTTAGTTGGAGATGGGGAACGCGGAGGGGGAGGAGGAAGGCCGCGACCTTGATTGGAATGCGGAAATCTGGGTCACTAGGTTATCTCATCGATGGTTATCAGTTGTTTGAATGGGTTAAAGAGATTTAAATGTCCGCTCTCCACTACAGCTTAAAGTAACGAACTGTTGTACGACTCTGCTGGTCAGTCAGTATAAACCTATAAACACCCATACTTATCTACACAAATAAGTAATATAACATACAAATATACACAAATAAGTAATATAACAATTTGCATATTTATAAAACAACTTATAAAGTATGTCTATTCCACAAATGTTAGTAGGCTAACTCAAAAACAATATTAGGGCAACTATTAGGCTTTCTTTTAATTACGTGCCAAAATTTACCCACCCACCCACACATACACGTACAGTGGTATTGACCCACCCGTCCACCCATACACGCAGAGGTATTGGTTAAAAAAACAATTAATTGGTTTTTTTAATTAGTTGGTGTCTTTTTTGCCCATCAAGATGGCCGTACAGTGACTTACTTTTCTGCTGTGGTCCCGCGCTTATGCTTGTTTCGCTTAACAGCGTTTCTTGTTGAACACTAGTGAGGCAGTTATTCCTCCCATATTACTGTGAGTCTATATGTACGTCAATGTCACTCCTTGAGCTCTCGCGAAGCTGCTAATTCTATTGTTTCTTCAAACACGTGTCAATGACCACAAAATTTCAATACAAACATTTCCACCTTCTGTCATCTGTTTTCCCTGTCTCGTCAATAACAACAAAAAAACCACCAAGCTTCAGGAGCTTTGTGGTTTTTTGTTTTCCACCAAAAAATCACTCTGCTTGGAAAATTTCCACAGCCTTCATGATATATTCTTAAATATCTTTCGTACTATAAAAACTGTATCACTATGTCTGTCTCCTGCCCTATTTGTGTCAAGATAGTTTTGGATTCCGAAGATGGATTGGGATGCGATGGTGATTGCAAACGATGGTTTCATCGTGAATGCTTAAAATGAATAAAACAGAATATAATCGCTTGAGCAGCGATAATAATGTTAAATGGTCATGCACCCGTACTGATTGTGTCTCTCCCCCCCAGCATTTCCTTATCTCAGCTCTCGGTGCAAATGACTACCGTTTTATCTAAGCTTGATGATCTCCTTGGTAAAGTCAATAAAATTGACGCCATTTCCAAAGACGTTGCTGAGATAATAGCAGAGGTGTCTGCTGTGTCGAGCTGCCTATCTACTTTGGAACCTCGTGTGACTTCTGTTGAAAATAAAGTTGATTCCATCTCTCAGAATCTTGCTTCTGTCTCCTCTGTGGTCGATACTCATGGTGAAAGGTTGGCTGCGCTTGAAGAGCCCTCTTCTTCTGACTCTTGCGTTGTCTCTACTGTTGAAGAAATTAATGAAAGAAATCTCCGGGCCAAAAATATCATGGTCTTCGGGATGCGTGAGAGTGCTAGGGGCACGGCTCAAAACAGAATAGAGGATGATAAAGCAAATCTTCAATCTATTCTCACTGCCATTGACCCTAATATAAAAGTTCATTCTTTTAAGCTTTTTCGTGTAGGTAAAGGGTCTAGGGAAAAACCTCGTCCGATTAAAGTGATTGTGGGCTGTGAGGCTTCTGTTCATATGATCACCAAGGCTCCTACCAGGGAATTTCTACGAGGGCTTGGAAACCTTTTCTCTGGAGTCTCTATTAGCCGACTAGAAACGAATATGAGCATCTCAAGTGTTAGGGCGGAGCTGTCTCGTTGATCAGAGTCTGGCAAAAGTAACCTAACCATTAAATATATTAATGGGATCCCTAAAATCGTACCGTCCAAAAACGATTAAGTACCAATGGCATAGCTCACTTCTCTTGTTTGTATGAAAATGTTAATGGTATGCGTACAAAACTCCTATTTGCGTGTCGTTGCTCCCTTGTCCTTAAAAAAATATTATTCTCACTGAAACAAACCTGAACTCCACAATCGCTTCATCTAAGCTTGGCTATGTTGGATATGACGTCTATAGGAAGGATCCTTCGCCCCTAACTAGTAGCAAGCAGGATGGTGGTGGTGTCCTTATTGGTGTCCATAAGTCTCTTTCGTCCTCTGAAGTATTGCAACCAGATCTACCAGTGGAGGCATTATCTGTGCTAGTTAAACTTACTGCCAGCTGTAAGATTGTTGTTTACGCTATCTATATCCCCCCAAAAGCTCAAACAAGACTCTACTCCCTGTTTGCTGACTCACTGGTGGACATTTTATCCGTCTATCACAACTTTGAGTACATATTAATTGCTGGTGACTTCAATCTACCTGGCTTCAACTGGATTCGTCCCGAACTGGCAACCGCTTCTCCTTCTGCCAATGTCATCTTGGACTTAGCTTCACATCTAGGCGTCTATCAGATTAGTGATATTGTCAATGACAGAGGAATTCAACTTGACTTGATTTTTGGATCTCCTGACTTGTTTAACGTCTCACGTGCCGAAGAGCCCCTCCTAGCGCAAGAAACCTGTCATCCCAGTTTATGTGTTTCCATTGATATCTCTGATCCGACACCTGCTTGCTCTGTGCGTCCTACCTTCATCCGGAACATTCAAAGATGCAAGATGGAACATTCAAAAAATGATCTCCAGCATGGAGCCATTCGGCTCGACTATGATAGCAATGATGTCGACCTGCAGTTCTCCAACTTCTGCGGCCAGCTTGGTGAACTGGTTAAATATGGAAGGCAGTTGGTTGTTCTGTCTTTCCCAAATGGTTTTCCAAGGAGCTCAAGGAACTTGTTATTCTCAAGAAGATGCTACATTAGAAGTTCAAGCAATCCCTTGATTTAAATTACTACAATACCTTTCGTATTATTCGTGATAGGTGCAGTGCCGTCTCCAGGGAACGGTCGTTCAAGCTACATCAACCATGTCAACACCACCATTTCATCGAATGTTAAAAATCTTCTGGAGCTTTGTTAAGGACCTCAATCGGACTTCTTCCATGCCCTGCTCTCTTAAACATGGTGCAATCGAGGCTTCCCACCCTGATGAGATGTGCGAGCTGTTCGCTGATTACTTCGCGTCAGTCTACTCCCCTGCGTCCCAAGATGAGCCGTCTGTGCATAACTTTGATACCCCATCCATCTTCTCTGAATGTGCTGTCTCTCTTGAGAATGTGGAGAGGAAGCTCTTTGTTCTGGATCCCACCAAGGGCAGTGACCCTGACAATATCACACCTGGAGTACTCAAATTCTGCCACTCGGAACTGGCACTTCAACTTCTCCACATGTTCAACCTCAGCTTATCTACTAGCATGTTTCCCTCAACACTGAAAAATGGGTTCGTGGTTCCAATCTTCAAGTCTGGTGATCGTTGTGATGTTACCAACTACAGACCCATCGTATTCAATTCGTCCTTAGTAAGGTTTTTGAAGGCCTCGTTTTGGATATAGTGCAGCCTTTATTTAAATAATATGTCATAATCGACGAGCAGCATGGTTTCACCTCAGGTCACTTAACGGTGACAAATCTTCTCTCGCTTCAGTACATGTTGATGGAAGCCTTCAGCCGCAGAAATCAAGTTGACGCCATCTACATTGACCTCAGTAAGGTCTTTGACAAGATCAACCATCGTCATATTCTTGCTAAACTACAAGGCTATGGTTTCACTGGCACAATGTTGGAATGTTTTAGAAGCTACCTTATGGATCATCGACTCGCCGTGCGCCTTGATGTTAACGTCTCTTCGAGCTTCGCTGCTAGTTCGGGTGTTCCGCAGGGGTCCCACCTTGTTCTCGATCTTTATTAATGACATCAAGCATGCCATCAAGGTCCCCTTTCTGCTCTTCGCTGATGACATCAAACTGCTAGTTGAAGTCGGATCACACCATGACTACCAGCTCTTGCAGGAAGCCCTTCATGGCGTACTGGACTGGTGTAATAAGAATGACATGGCTATTAATCCCACCAAGACCAAATTGATCACGTTCAGCAGGAAGTTAAATACAGTGGTAACAAACTACCTTCTAGATGGTAACCTGGTGGAGAGCTGCAGTACCATCAAAAACCTTAATTAAAAAAAAAAAAAATCGACTTTTCTTTTGAATTTGGCCCCCACATCAGCAACGTATGCGCCAGGGCTTCACGAATGCTTGGATTGGTCTCCCGTTCTGCAAAACATGGCTTGAACACCCACGCCTCTACGATACTGTACAAGTCCCTCGTCTACCAGTTACTCGATTATGCCTCTGTGGTTTGGTCACCATATCAGCTCGGCCATATTCACCATCTCCAGTCTGTGAAAAGACGTTTTGTCAGGTTCCTAGGATGTCGTGCTGGTTTCAACTTTCGTGAAGTCCCAGTCAAGGAGCTGTCTGCTACACATGGTCTTCAGAGTCTTGAATGTAGGAGGTGGGTGGCTGACTGTATTTTCCTATTCAAACTCCTCAATCATCAAATCAACTGCACCTTCTTGCTGGGTAAAATTAGATTCCACGTTCCTACCAGAACTACTAGACATCAGCGTCTCTTCGAACATGACTATGCTGGGTCCAACTACCTTCAATTCAGTCCCATTCCTCGACTTATGCGCTTTGGGAACGAGATTGGCTCTTCAGTTGACCTCTTCACCGCAGTCGTGGAAGTGGTTCGTCGAGCGGCCGCCGATGAAAGCCTGATTACGTGATGTGTCTTCTATCCTGGCCTGTTTTTGTTATCTACCACTCTGTAATAATTTTTTTCCATCACTAAATTCACTTGTAACTCTCTTATCTGTCTTTTTATAAATGTATGCAAAAATTTAAAAATAATGTTAAAAAAGCATCAAGAAAAAGACAGAAGAGAGATTTATCTGGTTTATTTATAATTTTAGTCATAGGCTCAACTGCACGTATTCCTGTTCTATCATAAATGTTAACGTATTTTTTTTGTAAATAGTAATTTATTAGTACACATTATATCTCGTCAACGTTCATACATTCATTCATTGTTGTTACTTGTCATGTGTATTATTTATATCGTTATGTACATTGTTATTGCCAACGCATATTTATTTCTCGTTACGTTTACATATTCTATCGTTGTTGTTATTTTCATATAGTTATTTATTCATTGTTATTACTTGAACATACATATATTTTGTTAATTATCCACAAATTAATTGTTGTATTTTCGTATTTTGCTAAATATTTATATTTTCAATTGTCACGTCATCAAGTTTGTACATACAGTAATTATTCTTTCTGTAGCTGCTCACTAATTTTGCTGTACTGTATTATGACATCTTCTCATAGACTCTATTGTCAACAGTGTTGGCCATCTTGATATATGTATTCTAAATATTGTAAAGTGGTGTATGCCGTTGATTAATAAAATAAATAAATAAATCAAATAATTACTGAAATTCAATAGTAAAATTGACCAAACAATTTTATTTCCTGAATATATAACGTCAAAAACAAAGTATGTTACGATGGGAAAGCACATACTTTCCATCAAACCTTTATAGTGCCTCGTATGTTACGATGTCATAACCAACTTCACCACTGTTTCCTTAACACTGTTTTACGAACCACTATTTTATATGGGTTAATGTTGTATTTCAACGTCCTTTTTTTCAAGACATATCACCTAGTACATCACACATTTGTTAGTATTATTAAAAGCTACATTGCCTACAAAGAAAGTTACGCAAATATGCATAATGATTAGTAATAAATAAGAGGAATAGAGTTTTGAATTGTTTTGTATTTATTATAAAAGAAACGAATTAATTATAACATAATTAATTTATCTATAGCTAAGTATAGATTATATTTGGTTGAACGAAAAAGTAAAAAAATCTTGTGTATACTTACAACACAGTACAAGTGAACGTCACACAACACAAATATATTATGAAATAAGCACACAATGCACAAATATACTTCGATTAAAAATGCTCAAGTATATAAAAATACAAGCACAAATATAATACAGTACAAGTACAAAATGCATAAAAGCAGCACAATTCAAGCACAAAATGCACAAATATATTACAAAATAAGTATAAAATGCACAAATATTATAGCACTTTTTACTCACTATGGTAATTAGTCCTTAGGTATTGTAGTATATTTGTGCATTATGTGCTTGTATTTTTATATACTTGTGTATTTTGTACTTGTATTGTAGTATATTATTTGTGCATTTTGTACATATATCTGTAAAGTATCTGTGTTGAGTGATGTAAACTTGTAATGTATAAGTACCAATACGTATTATGCTAATCAGAAAAACTATTTACTTAAAAGAACCATAAAATTAGTTATACGAACTGAACCTGTTAGCTAGTAACATTAGGAATTCCAGTATAAAATACCTACTTACATACATATGTTGAAGTCAGCTCAACATATATAAGTTTTATTCTACAAACAGAAACAACTATTATTATATTACAGTGTAATTAAAACAACAGAAACCACATTTAACACGTACTAGTTATGTAGAACAGGATCGATCGAGATAATTGTAGTTTAATTAGAAATGCTGTCAAACTGATTAGGGTAAAACGTGTGGTTTCCCATCAGTGTTTAGTGGTCGTGAACATCAGGTGAACCATTATGAACTCCCAACTGCTATGGACTTTTTTCGGCGTTTCGCAAGATTTTTTTGTACAAAATAGTATAAAATACTAAATATGCTCCAAATGTAAATTTTATCATTTCGTTTTTCTTCTCAAGAACTGTACAAATTTGAAACTATTGTACGTAACTTAACACTTATAACCCTCCTTATGAGCACTAAGAAAGTTTTGTAAATAATTTCTATGTGGCAAAATTGTTTATAATTCAGTGCACTATAATAATATGTTGTTAAACTTTAGATGAACTACTTTTTTGTTTTAATTGTTTGTTTACTTAAGACGCAAAAATGTAAACAATGTGCAAAGTTACAGTATAATCATTGTAGGCAATCAAATAATACAAGTAAAAATAAAATTAAAAAAAATCTCCTATGAATAGACAAGACAAATTTGTTTAGGAAAAATAGTCACACTGTACGCGTAGACATATTTTTATATTTTTAGTTTATTGGGAAAATAAAAACCCATGGAAACGAAAAATGTCTTTGAAAAATTACATAAAAATCTAAAAATGAGGGTTATGTATAATGTTTTATAATTTTTGCTGTATGTACTTTATTAGTACAATCTATTAGCTACAAGAAAATGTAAAATATATGAAAATATTCCAAAAAGTATAAAACTTAGAACACCATAAGTCAGCGGGCGCAAATTGTGTAAGCGGCACTTTCAAAATGTTGCATATTGTAAACAATATAAAAAAATCCAAAATGATTTTTGAAAATTTGTATAACAGTAACAATTGATAGAACACATATTTATGGATATAAATATACAAGAATTGTTAGATTACAGCCAAAAATAAAGTTTGAACGTCAACATTTATTAACAGCGTAAATTATGCCGTACCTAGCCGTTGGACAGGGGTATACATAAACATGTTTAGTAAAACACCCTAAACACCTACAACATTGCAATTTATTTTGTTGGCTACAGTATTTCAGTCTCTGTAGACTGACATTTGCTACGCCTAATTCCGTTTTCTAGTTATTCTTCAGTCATGTGACAAACATCGGCTATTTTCCCACTCTCGACCTCCACGCCAGACGGGAATTGAGCGGAAGTTTCATCTTGCACGTTTTAATTTTATTTCCTACGTTTAGAAAATTTTTTAAAACAATATTAAAAATCTGAAATGTATAGAACGGAACATTCTGTGTCGATTAGTACCAACTTTGTTGTGATTGCTTGATGATAAACATATATGTATTATCGATTTAAATTTAAACAGCTTAAATTATGCCGTACCTCGCTTTTAAAAGGGATTTAGTCTATAACATAAATTATGACGACATAATTGAGTTCGAACTTTACGATCTAGGGTTAAAATCATCAAGGGTATAGCTAATGATGTGAGTATGCAGGATTTAATCATAACGCAGTGTGCCAAATAACTGAAAAAGGTACATAAACCTAGTGTAGACTAGCAGAATGTTTTAACTAGACAATACTAGGCTTAATCAAAGGCCTGAGAATAATGCACGACTTTATTTATTTATTTATTACATAAAAATTACCATCGAGAACTAACAAATTACAAATTAATATAACTGATGGTCTGAAATGATAAAATTGAAATAATTTTTAAATCGTGTTAAAGAATGTAAATGTATTTTTTTCTTCAAGATGCATACGTAATGAACGATTCATCACATTTGTTTATTTAAACATTAGTTACTTTAAGGAACATAAACTTCTTTAAAATGAAATTGTTGGTATTCAAAAATTGTATTTAATATAATATTTCTGTGATTTGGTCTGTATTTAGTAAATCTTGGCTTTAATTAAAATGATATAGTTACGAAAAGGAAAACTAATATCTAATATATTAAGATTTAGAATTTGTTTCTGTCAATTTTTATAATTGGTTAAGGTTCCGTAAATGATCAGACATACTATACCATATATAAGTTCTAGTTCTTCATGTTTGATAATTTCTGGTTTATAATTACTAAATCGTATACAAATTACCAAATAGTATATAACTAGCTTCTTTGTAGACGATTTAAAAGATTATGGTTACTATAGATTCCAACAATGATAAATTAAATGTTTTCTTCCTATGAAAAATAAATTAGTTTAAACTAGTATCATGATATAAAAACATATTTATTGATTTAAATCGGAAAATAATATTTAAAATTATTATGTAATGGTCTTATCTAAATAAATTACATTACTGAACAAGTTTAACACATTTAAAGATAGTCAGCAATGTTCTTCGAAGAGGAATAATATTGAAATCGTCTTTTTAAGGGGCCAAGTTAAGCTCTATAAAGTCTCTTCTACTCAACTCCAGAGAAAGTAGATAGCTGCCCAGAGCTTTACCAGAAAATCGACGGGCATCCAAAAGCACCAATATTACACGGGGTAATCGGTGGTTGTAAAAACATGGCCAGAAAGTAATACCTTGTAAACGTACATTTTACCCTGTTTTAATGTGTCGTACATCTTAATGTTTAGCTAATATTGCCATTTATTCCACTTTGTGGTTGGAGGAGGGCGTACTTGTTATTTACATCGAATTTTTACTTTTATTAATATTTTTTTTTAATTAGCATAATACGTGTTGGTGATTCTTTTGTGATTCCCTCTGGTCTGAGGCCGGTGAGCTCGGTTTACCGAAATCGATCACCATAATATTCGTGCATTTTGTACTTGTATTGTAGTATATTTGTGCATTGTGTGCTTATGTTGTAATATATTTGTGTCGTGCGACGTTAACTTGTACGGTTTTCTGAATAATAGTACAAAATAATATTCATAAAATCCACCCAATTCTATTATTTTACAAAATAATATACGTTACACATAAGATAAAATTCAACCCTTAGTCCATGACTTAAATAACTAAATTATCCTTAAGAAGAAGGCAATTGCTAGAGCCTACATTCCTGATATTAAATAACTGCAAATGTGCCGTGATTAGTCAATTAGAGTGCATTAACCCAGGATACAAACCTCATTCGTCAAAGAGATTACCTTGGATGAGCGTGATCCTGTGAACCATTGTTTCATTGATTAGATGCCCGAGTTTACTGTTAGGCTGTATCATTAATGGCAACTGTAATCCCTACTATCAGTTATTCAACAGTGACTCTCTACCTTCGATGTAAAATGTAAGATTTTGTGTTATAACCGCATAAATTTTATATTGTCATTATGCTAACTTATCTATCTATTCATTAAGCCAGTTTATTCAAACCCCTTTACGTGTTTAGGGAAGTGGGTGGGTCACCCCAAAGTAGTCTATTGGTGGGTGGGAGGGATACAAAACCAGCGTATCACCGTATATGTATTGGTGGTTTGAATGCCCCAGGCTGTATGGCAAGTAAGAAGGCAAGGTACTCGACACTATACTTGTATGTGTAGATGGGAGGGATACAAAACCAGGGTATCAGCGTAAATGTATCGTTGGTTTGAATGCCCCAGACTATATGGCAAGTAAGAAGGCAAGGTACTCGACACTATACTTGTATAAGTAGGTGAGAGCGATATAAAACCAGCGTATATGTATAGGTGGTTTGATTCCCCAGGCTGTATGACAAATAAGAAGGCAAGGTACTCGACACTGTACTTGTATGGGTGGTATACTTTAGCAATATACCATATATTGTACAGCAACTTGTGGGATTGATAAGGAGAATACAATAATATATCAAATAAGATATCAGCTCTTTTATAATAAATATAAAAGTTGTAGGAATACACATTAATATAGAAATACTCTCTGACATATAAAAATACTCATAATTAGAGTTGGGAAAAATAGTTTCTTTCATCTTTAGAAAGTTAATTAAAAGTAGATAGTAAAATAGATAGCATAATTTATTTTTAATCTTTCTTAGTACATGAAAATACTATACTTAATAATCACACAGTATAGCCATTATTATAAAATTCACACCACTCACATAAAAGAGAAAACGATGATTTAGCCCGCTGACTCTAAGAAGGTATCTATACTATTGGTTTATTTACTTTTCACTGATGGTTTGGTAGTTTCAAAATGGCCACCTTAACTTTAGTTAAAGAATTGTGTGATTTTTAGTTTAGTGATGTCTGTCTACTCAGAGACGTTTCTAATTTTCATTAATGCAAAACTATTTTGGCGTTGCCTCATACGGGTGACTTTCAAAATTGTACCTTGAAGACAAAATGATGCAGTTTTAAAAAGCATGTTTAAAAAAGTTTTAAAAAGCATTTTTAAATAATGAGATTTATGCTTTTATTGCAAAGATGCTTAATTTATGTTTTTTATCACATTAAATCGTACATGGTTAGTAATGAACACTTACACAGTGCATTTCTGTAACAGTACGATATTCTTTTAAAAAAACCGTTAGGAGTTTTGCTTTTTAAAAGAACTCAAATATGAATAATAGACTTTTAAAGAGTAAAATATACTGTATAAAAATAAAAAAAACAAATTCAATACAGGAAAATATTATTACTTTAGTAATTGGATTTCGCATGTTGTTTAAACGTGTGAAAAGAGACAAGTTACGTTTTCAAGAACTCAATAACTTAGCACAATAATGTTTTCTAGTACAGTATATTAAAAAAAGATAAACTACAAACAAACTGCATGAAAACTGTTAAGTTAAATTAAGTTATAAAACTTCTATTCCCTAGCATCATGCTATTTAAATTTACTATACATTTTTGTTATATACTTTTCCAAGCATAGTTATACATAGCAAAGAAAAAAATTTCTTCAAAAATTCATTTAGTTAAAATTTTCTTTTCCATGGCATTTCATTATTTTTGTTCATTGTACAAGGGTTTCTTGGTACTATTACATCTTAAGATAGAGTAAATCCTTTAGTCCTAAATCCTTTAACACCTAAATTCTGACTTTAATACATAACGAATTAAGAAATTAATACAGTAATTGTAAATACACAATACTTCTTAGTATTTAATTATGAATTCAGGGAGGAGCAGAGGTTCCCCGCTGCCTGCGGACGATATTTAAAAGGCAAATTAATTAATTTCCTTTTGAAAAGAACATATTTACTTGGTGCCTTGTGATTATAAATTGAAATTTTTATTATTCCTTTAAGAAAGTAAACGTTTCTATGAATTGAAGAGTAAAGAAATATGTAATGAAATAAATAAAATTAACTGAAATTACATATTATTAATATAGCGACATTTAGTACTATGTTAGTAATTTTTATCTATTATAGTAAACTGAATTGTTCAACTATTCAGTACTGTTTAACGACTGTGCATAGCCTAGGATAAATCCACTATCTCCAGAATGTTTAATTCATAGCTCACACTAAAATATTTAGAGGATGTAATACATGACATTTTTAAAATATTGGAAATCTTTATTTATTTTAGATTTTCTATACAGGAAATATGAACGAGAGCTTAACCATCGCAGTAGTCAACAAATGTTGAACTAATACTTACCTCACGACGTAAATGGGTACATCCTGCTGGAAAAATCTGGGGTAAATCTACTGTACCACGATGCGGTTCCACACACTTGGCGGACTTCCTTCTGATTCTTAGGAAATGGAAGTTCCACAATGGCCTTCACCTTCTCTGGGTCGACATGTAGACTCTTCTTACTAACTACATAGCCCAGGTATTTAAAACACTTCTACAAAATTTTAATTTTTCTTGATTCAAGCTAAGTTTAGCTTATCGGACTCACTTAAATATTTCAGACAATATATCTAGATGCTTCTGAAAAGTGGGTGTGACTACAATTATGTCATCCAAGTAGACACACACGTATGGCTCTAAGCAGGACCTAGCACATTGTCCACGAACCTTTGCCTTGTAGCGGGTGTACCAAAGGGCATAGTAACGAAATGAAATAGCCCTCTTCCGGGAATGGTAAAGGCTGTTTTTTCCTTGATGTTCTTTTCAAGCGGAATTTGCCAGTATGCACTGCCAATGTCCAGACTGGAGATAAATTTGGTATCCCTAAGTCTGTCAAGGATGGAGGTTACGTTTGGCAACGGATAGGCGTCCTTTTTACTTGCTGCGTTAACCTTGCGAAAATCAACAACAAACCTCTCTGAGCCATCAGGCTTATTGATTAAATATAAAATATTAAATAAGCCTCCAACTAATCATCATTTTCATGGAATTTATTTCAAGTACTTAGATCGATTAGACCTCACACGGACACATGTCATCAGACAATTCTAGGACTCAGATTGTTAAATAGGTTAATGTATTTTGACTAAATTATCCCTTAAGAATTCCGTTAGCACACACTTGCCGTCCTGTGTGGTAGTAAAAAACTAATTTTCTTATTACGGTAGCTATAAATGACTTTGATCTGATTAGTACTACTGTTTGGGTTTTAAACTAAATTATGATTGTTTTTCCTTATTTAAATTTAGCCCATTAGCTCCAAACCACTCATCTAACATCTCTATCAGATCACACATCGATTGCTCCACTTCAATTATTGTCTATCTGGTTACATGTGCTGTTACAGAAAAATGTAACAAAATCCAAAAATGTTAATGCCGATGGCAATTGAAAACCGCGAGAATTTTTCCTAATATTTGTATGCTTACTTGCAGGTCGCTACTCATGTTCTTGTTGTCTCCCTTGATTTGGTGAGATTATACTGGAAAAACTTGAACCTCCCTGTGCCTAGCTTGTGAGTGCCATATCCCTCACCACTACTGAAGCATCAGCACAACACTTCGAGCTACTCACTTTATGTTTGCAAGCCTTACATATAACCCATGTTTCTCTTGTCACGTCCCTGATATGGTAGGTTAGTTCCCAACATTTAGATATATTGAAAACCGTATCAAATTTATTCTAGTCCGCACTTCCAAGTGCAAAGAAATAAGTTTCGTCTTCTCAACTGTTAAAAAAATACTATACTGTTCCCTCGATAACCATTAAAATGCCTATATTGAGCCCAAGGATGCTCGCGACGTAACGCCGATCTTGGAGGCTGCAAGATCAGGAACATACTGTTACAGTTCTCTACATGTTACATACTTTTATTTGGCATATACTTTCAGTAGAGCTCACATCTCCAGAGTTATCTTAAGTTCCACGCTAATGAATATGTTTTTTTTCACTCAATTATTTGCATTTGTACAGGTTTCCTTTAAAATACTTTACTTTCAGTTTTGAGAAACCATTTCATAACATTTTTCAGGTCAAAAACCATAAGAAACGATTGCGTTTGCCCCTTCATTAACCTTACCAGAAATCCAGGAAGTCTTTACTGAACATATTGTAAAATGTTGGGGTAAGTCCTCAAGTCGTTAACGAAATATTTACAGACCTATGCTTATATAAGCTTTTATCTATATTTGTAAATGTAAATGAGTTACCAAAGTTGCTGCATATCTTCGCGAATCACTTTATATATGAATAAGTTGGTTCACAAGTTAGGGCTACTAGTGTAATAAATTGAATAACTATAATTAAGTACCCTTTATTCATTTTTTATAATAATACATGACCGGTTTCGGCTCTTAGGTCATCTTCAGAGTGTAAATAATATAACCTATATGAAATGAACAATTAATTATAAATTAAAAATAAAACAGGAGAAAATAACATATGATTAATTTAGTGTGTGGGTAAAATGAGTGAATTCCAAAGAAAATTTACACGTATACACAAACAATTATAATGAACCACAGAACATATTAAATACACAAAGTAACATGAAAAGTCCTATAAATGAAAAAATAAGAGAAATTAAAAAAAAACATAAGAATCATAAGTAATATTCAACTTACCCACACACTGAATATGTTATTTTCATCTATTTTATTTTTATAATTCTTCATTTCTTATAGGTTATATTATTTACAATATGAAGATAGCTAAAGAGCCGAAACCAGTCATGTATTATTATAACAAATGAATAAAAGGTACTTAATTATAAATAATATTCAATTTATCACTTTATATACTATTTATGTATATATATAAAGCACCCTGGTAGGAGCATCTTTAGAACAGATTTGAAACCTACAATAATTTTATGGAACCTCCTTCCTTATAAGGCTCTTTTTGGATCAGCTTCTCTAAATACATACGGCTTATAAAAACAAGGATGTAGGTAAATTCGTTTTACTGCTTCTTCTTTTCTCATAAAAAAAATGTGCTGTACTCTGTACTAGAACATGGTTATTTCTTCATAGAGTTGTTTGTCTTCATAATGAGGATTTCTCATTTTAGATTCTCCACAGATTCATATGTCTACATGTGTTTCATCTGTGTTTGGAGGTTTTCATGACAGTCTGAAAATTCATGATGACTAAGACGAATTTTTAAGTAATCTCTGTTTCACTTTTAGCATTCTTTTGGACTACGTACTTGGCTGCCTTCATCTCATCAGCTAGATCTAGCCCTACGGTGTGGTGCTGTGGGGAGCTTCTGCAAACAATCAGTTTAGCAGAGCATTTACATTTCAAAAACAAGCGGTTCGCATTGTTGCACAATTAAAGTTCAGAGAAACCTGCAAAGAAACATTTAAAAAATTTCAACTGTTGACATTGCCTAGCCTTTACATACTGCAGAAAACCCTATTTAGCATATCCAAAAGTGTTATGACAAGTGACCGGGACATACATACACACGACACGAGAGGCAGAAACAACTACCGAACTGGGAACCACAGGACGGTAGTCCACGAACGCTTGCCCTCACACGCAGGTGTTCGTTTTGTCAACAAGTTGCCGGATTCAATTGAGAATGCCCCAACGATCAAGGCGTTAAAAACTCGTCTCAAACGCTGTTTAGCATCTCATGCATTTTATAGTGTGGACAAGTTTATGGCATACAACTGGGAGACCGCATAATCAGAAGACTGACAACCGGTGTCGGAAGTGGGGATTTGGCATGAGTGACTATGCTATGAGTGCAACCGTAAATTATGAATGGTTTGACAGAGGCTTTGATGTGGGATGTATGTTTTAGATTTTTATATAGGGATGACGAATGCTATACATTTCTGTAATGTCTTTGCAAATAAATATTTGATTTGATTTGATCTAACATTCTTCAAAAATGGTCGTCCTTATTATGCTTTTACCTAAGAATTTATTTCTTTAAACAATTTCGGTTTCCTAGTCATTCCAATTGACTACTGTTTTACAAACGTAGAGCAGTGGAAATCCTGTTGGCTGGAGTCCCAATCTACATTCAATCTCTTGCCTTCTCTCCTGTTTCTTCTATTTTGTTGTGACGTGGCTGTCATATTTCCAGTCATAGTTGGACTTACGACTATCTTAAAAATATGTAGTTGATAGCAGGATTTCTAATGATTTATCTCTTTCCGAAAGCATTTTTTATCTTTTCAAACTCCTTGTGACGGAGAGAGGGACCCACAGATTACCGGTCTTTTTAATTATTAATTTGATATCCATCTTATTTTGAATGTTTTTCTAACCCCACAATTCTTGTACCGTCATTGCAAACTCGAGTCAAGCTCCACTGGCGTCACATAACCAAAAGAAAGGAAGTCCTCAGCAGCGGTCTTTAGTAAATAACATTCTGTCGCCTTAGCATGGCAGAAGTCTTTCCAAAATGATTTTGAATTTTGCTTTTCAAATTACAGAGTAGTAATATCACGCTGTAGAGGCTTATATTTCTTTGATATCCAGCATCGTGAGGTTAGGCAATAATAAATGAGTCTGTCTTGTGACGTAAGAGCAGCTTTCCACCTAGAAGACCACAATCTTCTGAATAACACCAGTAGCTGCAGTTTACATTTTTTTCTAAAGTAAATGTAGGACTACTTGGTGACTTAAGAGAATGACATCTTGTGGGCTCAACCATTCAGCTGTGAGACTCACAGTAAAACAAACTTTGCTTGACTTATATTTAATAATAAGACACTAAATAATTAAGATTTATTTTTACATAAGCTTTGAATAATAATTTTCTTTTAATATGTATTTAATCTTTAAACAAATAACGGGCTCTGAATGTGTATAGATCTATATATTGGTTGATGTATTTAAGGCAATACCTATGGACTTCATTGATTAAATACAGAACTAGTATATCTGTAAATAGTGTTGAATGTTAAATAGATGAAGGTAAATGTAGCTTAGAACTCCTTTCTGATGACAAATGCTGAAGCACGACAGTTAATATCTCACGTATCAATGAATATTTAATCATTGAATGCAAACATACAAGTTTCAATCACTAAAGATCCTTATTATGTTGATACAATAATTGTTGCAATATTTTCTTTAATGTAAAATTTAACGAATGGATTTGCACCATTGCTTGTTGCAGTTATGGTAAAATTGTCGTTCTTTTGCATAAACAATTGCCGTTATTTAAAATAAAGGTACACAATTTTTACAAGTTTAAAAAAATATTTTGTTGTCGACTCTATTGAGTCAATGTTGATGAACTATAAAAATATTAGTAAGCAGCAAGCAATTTGCTTATTGGTTTTAAGTATTGATATGTAACCTAAAAGTGAACCTAGAAATATACAAATCAGGACAGCAGTAATTTACTCTCTTACTTTTACTAGATCTGTTTAAAAAAATGAAAAACCTATAGTAAATAAGTACCGGACTATAACCTACTACAGTAAGGAGAACCGGTGGTCACCCATACGCAAATGTTGGTATTGACTCATCCGCCCGCCCATACGCAAACGTTGGTATTGACCCACCCGCCCACCCATACGCGAACAGTGGTATTGACCCACCCACCCCATACGCGAACAGTGCTATTGACCCACCCGCCCGCACATACGCGAACAGTGGTATTGACCCACCCGTCCGCCCATACGCGAACAGTGGTATTGACCCACCCACCCCCATACGCGAACAGTGCTATTGACCCACCCGCCCGCACATACGCGAACAGTGGTATTGACCCACCCGTCCGCCCATACGCGAACAGTGGTATTGACCCACCCGCCCCCCCATACGCGAACAGTGCTATTGACCCACCCGCCCGCACATACGCGAACAGTGGTATTGACCCACCCGTCCGCCCATACGCGAACATTGGTATTGACTCACCCGCACCCCCCATACGTGAACAGTGCTATTGACCCACCCGCCCACACATACGCGAACAGTGGTATTGACCCACCCGCCCATCCATACGCGAACAGTGGTATTGACCCACCCGCCCGCTCATACACGAACAGTGGTATTGACCCACCCGCCCTCTCATAAGCAAACAGTGGTATTGACCCACCCGCCTTCATCTTGCCCATAATACTGATACTGACCCACCCGCCCGGCCGTACAGGTACAGTGGTAATAAAACACCCACACAGTGGTACTGACTTACCCGCCCGCACATATACGTACAGTGGTACTTACCCACCCACCTGCACATACACATGCAGTTGTACTGACCTACCTGCCCGCCCATACAAGTACAGTAGTACTGACCCACCCGCACGCCCATACACGTACAGTGGTGAGGACCAACCCACCCACCCATACACGTACAGTGGTATTTACCCACCCGCCCACCCATACACATACAGTGGTACTGACCCACCCGCCAACCCATATACTTACAGTGGTATTGAACCACCCACCCGCCCATACATGAACAGTGGTACTGACCCACCCGCCAACCCATATACGTACAGTGGTATTGAACCACCCACCCGCCCATACATGAACAGTGGTATTGACCCACCTGCCCCCCTAACACGTACAGTGCTATTTTTTTTTAAGTAGAGAAGCCTCTTATGGTTTCGTAGTGGCATCCCAATGTGAGTGATAATAACTTTGTTTTATATATATTGCACGTACAGTAGTATTGACCCACCCACCCACCCACCCATACACATACAGTGGTATTGACCCACCCGCCCACCCATACACGTGCAGTGGTATTGACCCACCCATACACGTACAGTGGTATTGAAAAAGAAGAGCTTTCTGAAACATACATTTTCTTGAAATATATTATCTTCGTACAATAATTACAACCACGGAATATACTTATTGCAAATCACTATATATATTAACATTTCAAACCTTTAGTAATTGATTGCAATTAGTTAATGGTAATTTTATTTTGTTTAGTAGATTTATGTTTGCAATATCTGGACACTTAGTAGATTCATTGAACTAAATCCATACTAACCCATCTATCACAAACGTCGGTCTGCCAGAGCAATTAGATTGTGTTTGATGACGCAAGCCGTTGATGTATGTAGATTCAATCAGATGGATAGCCAACTGTAGAGCTACGAAGTCTTACTGGACACTTTGTACATATATGAACTACGTCCATCCTAACCCATCTATACAGACTTCGGTCGGCCAAAGCAATTAGATTGTGTTTGATGACGCAAGCCGTTGATGTATGTAGATTCAATCAGATGGATAGCCAACTGTAGAGCTACGAAGTCTTACTGGACACTTTGTACATATATGAACTACGTCCATCCTAACCCATCTATCACAAACGTCAGTCTGCCAGAGCAATTAGATTGTCTTTGATGACGCAAGCCGTTAATGTATGTAGATTCAATCAGATGGATAGCCAACTGTAGAGCTACGAAGTCTTACTGGACACTTTGTACATATATGAACTACGTCCATCCTAACCCATCTATCACAAACGTCGGTCTGCCAGAGCAATTAGATTGTGTTTGATGACGCAAGCCGTTGATGTATGTAGATTCAATCAGATGGTTAGCCAACTGTAGAGCTACGAAGTCTTACTGGACACTTTGTACATATATGAACTACGTCCATCCTAACCCATCTATCACAAACGTCAGTCTGCCAGAGCAATTAGATTGTCTTTGATGACGCAAGCCGTTAATGTATGTAGATTCAATCAGATGGATAGCCAACTGTAGAGCTACGAAGTCTTACTGGACACTTTGTACATATATGAACTACGTCCATCCTAACCCATCTATCACAAACGTCGGTCTGCCAGGGCAATTAGATTGTGTTTGATGACGCAAGCCGTTGATGTATGTAGATTCAATCAGATGGATAGCCAACTGTAGAGCTACGAATTCTTACTGGACACTTTGTACATATATGAACTACGTCCATCCTAACACATCTATATAGACTTCGGTCGGCCAAAGTAATTGGATTGTGCCTGTTGACGCGTGGATAGGTAGAAGAAAAGGTTACAAATGGTCACCAGAAACTGTAAATCCATCAAACATGGCAGGAAAAGGTATTATTAAAAAGTATATTGGCTATGGTATTACTTAAGAGGAAAATCGTCGTTTTATTTGAGAGGCTAGGACTCTATAAATTTCTGAAAAACTGCACAATTTCGATGGAAAACTTATGGTATTTGCACTCATTCTATATTCCAATTATTTTTCCAATACTGTATTTCCTTTTAACTAAATTGAATGTAACAAAACATTGTTACACAGCAAAATACACAAATGTAACATATGCAATAGGAAGCCCCTTAGATATTTTTATATTCAATCGTCATCTTATGAGGAAGCGTGTATCATCCCATGACAATATATTATGTCAGCGGAGTGACAAGATCCTGCCATGTAACGATCCTTTCTCAAATTTTTCATTGCGTAGTGTTCTTTCTTCAAACTCAATTTTCAGTGCTGTGCTGTCATTGAGTATCGGGTATAGTAAATAGGTAAAATTACGTGGAATTGTGAATTTTATTAAAATTGTGATATGAATGTTTAGATATATTATAATTGTGATATTATAATATATCACATTTTTTTCAATAAAGTATTTTTTTACTTGGTTTATTTGACCTATTTTTGAACTATAAATGACATGTTCATTGTCAGAACTCATAACTGACCACTTAGATAGAAATTCCTGTTCTAGAAAAAATGTTAATTTCTAGAACATTAATAATTGTTCTAGAAATAATAGTTCGAGACAACATGAAGTGCACAAAAGGGTAGATAAAATGAAAAGTGTTCCAGGATCAATTGAGTTACACAGAACTGCCCTCAGGGAGTCGTCATTCATGTTATTTTAGTATTTCCTAGAATGGGTAAAACTTATATGTGGTGCAAATAAAAAAGTGTTGCCTTCTTTTTACTTTGAGTAAATGTAGTCACTAAAAGCGTCTCATGTAGCAAATTTAACAATAGTATTCCATGTAGAGTATTACATTATTTTATTGTTGTTTTATGTGTTGAAAGCAGCGGGCATGGAATAGTCCGAGTAATTGTTTCTTTGTCTGGGCAGTGGGGGAATGGAATAGTCCGAGTAATTGTTTCTTTGTCTGGGCAGTTGGGACATGGAATAGTCCAAGTTATTGTTTCTTTGTCTGGGCAGTGGGGTATGGAATAGTCCGAGTAATCAAAAGCCTGACCATTAAACGTGGGAAAGCCTCTCTGGGAGAAATAATGAAAGTGGTGTCTAGAGATGTTTATTTCTAAGGTGGATACAGGATTGGTGAATTTAAATTGAGTTATTCATTCAGTGTAAAATAAGAGCAGATGATAGAGCTTTTAGAGGAAAAGGGACGACTGGACTTTGGAATGAACACAAACTCAGGTGATACAAGAATTGAGGGAAAGAGAGGCTGAGCAAATCGAGTTTCACGAGTATTTTAAGAGTTTGTTAACACCTCCAGATCTTAAGGCTTGAGAGGAATTTTTAAAGAGTTGGACAGCAATAGAAAACTAATAATGTGTAACAATGATCCGTTTAACCTAAACCAAAATCGCGAACCATCATAGTGTGCAGAGTAGAAGATAGTAAATAATAATAATAATAATAATATAACAACTAGGGTCACATAAGTATCATTACACATTTTTTATAATAATATCAATATAATAAACACTCGTAGTTTAATAAAATGTATATTGCAAATGTTAAATGAAGATGGTTCATTCTAAATGAAATATTCATTTGTGTGAATCGCTGTTTGTGTATATGGTAATACTATTTGTGTTAATTGTTAATTTAATTTGTGTTTATATATACATAAGATAGAAAAACAATGTTTTCTGATAAATTATTTATAAGTTTAATGATATATTAAATAATTGTCTTTAGCCTATATGAATTTATATTATTGGTAAATAAAATTGAAAATGAAGGGAGTAACATCTTCAATTTAATATACATGTTTCAATTTATTGTTAATTTTGTAGGTGGTATAGAGTCCCAATGATATGAGTATAGTTAAATAAATATAGTATGTCAGGTGATGTTTGTTAGTAGAATTGATAGTAACCTTTATATATCATAGATTCCTTTACTTTTTGTGTAAAAATAACAATGCATTGTTAGGGAGTTGATCCTTTATTAATAATGTAAGTATGAATCAGTCAGCTAAATACCAGGATCCACATGTACTATTCATAACTAATTATAAAGTATTATGTTAAAATACTATTGTTTTCTATTTTTGATTACGTAAATAAGTATTGCAAGCAAATCAGTATAATCTGGGATTGTTCCGTTTGAGAACGTAATGTGCTAGTATTGATGTATATGGTGACCATTTAGGTTGGTTGTACATTGCTGTACGGATACTACAACTGATTAATAAATTTAATGCAGTATTAGTGTACATACATGTTTTAACTAAGCAGGAACTTTGTGGATGGGATACCACTATATGTGTATGGCTAGGCGGGTGGGTAATACCACCGTACGTGTATGGGTGGGCGGGTGGTCAATTTTAGTAATTTTGTTAAGAAACTAGGAAATAGTCCAGCGCTGTAAAATAAAGTATTTGTTATATTTTCACCTGAGACAGTGACTAGTACAGCTCCTGTCAAACACTAGCTGAGTGAGTTAATAAATTTGTAAGGTAATTTTTAGTGTTTATATGATCTCTTTAGTTGTTTATATATAAGTAATCAAATTAATAAAACATATTAATCGTACTGAAGACAAACTTTACAGGAATAAAAAACAAAAAAAGGAAAAAAAGCCGTTTGAAGGCAGAACACATTTTACTACATCAACAATGTCTACAGTCATATTTAGTCGGCGAGCTCCAATATTTTCATTACACAGTTCAGGTTGTTACTTATCCATAGTGATTACTGTTATATCTAAACAGAAAATTGCCAGTTAGAGAGCTGAGATGGTTGCATTATAGTTTTGTATCTCCTTTATTCATGAAGTTTACAGTTAAACGACAGACATTTGATAGTTAGAGATCATTTTTGGTTGCATTGCAGTGTCCTTTATCCATGAAGTTACCGTCATATCAAAAAAAAATTGACAGTTAGAGAGATGAAATAGTTTAATTGTAGTGTAGTATGTTCTTCATATATGAAGTTTACTGTCATTACTACACAGAGAGTTGATAGTTTGAGAGCTGTTACGGTTGCATTGCTGCAGTGTAGTATGTCCTTTATACGTGATGTGTACTGTCATATCTATACAGACAGTTGATAGTTAGAGAGCTGTTTTGGTTGCATTGCAATGTAGTATGTCCTTTAAACATGAATTTTATTGCCATATCAGAATAACCAATTACAGAGAGTTGTTAGGTTGAATTACAGTGTAGTATGCATTTTATCCACAAAGTTTACCGTCATATCAAAACAAACAACTGACAGTTAGAGAGCTGCTACGGTTGCATTACAGTCTAGTATGTTCTTTATCTATGAAGTTTCCGTCATATCAGAATAAACAAATGACAGAGAGCTGCTATGGTTGAATTACAGTCAAGTAAGTCCTTTATCCACGAAGTTAACTGTCATATCAGAACAAAAAATTGACAGTTAGAGAGCTGCTATGGTTGAATTACAGTCTAGTATGTTCTGTATCTATGAAGTTTCCGTCATATCAGAATAAACAATCGACAGTTAGAGAGCTGTTTGGTTGAATTACAGTCTAGTATGTCCTTTATCCATGAAGTTTACCGCCATATCACAACAAACAATTAACAGTTAGACAGCTGCTATGGTTGAATTACAGTATAGTATGTCCTTTATCCATGAAGTTTACTGTCATATCAGAACAAACAATTGACAGTTAAAGAGCTGCTATGGTTGAATTACAGTCTAGTATGTTCTTTATCTATGAAGTTTCCGTCATATCAGAACAAACAATTGACAGTTAGAGAGCTGATATGGTTGAATTACAGTCTAGTATGTCCTTTATCCATGAAGTTTACTGTCATATCAGAATAAACAATTGACAGTTATAGAGCTGCTTGGTTAAATTACAGTCTAGTCTGTTCTTTATCTATGAAGTTTCCGTCATATCAGAACAAACAATTGACAGTTAGAGAGCTGATATGGTTGAATTACAGTCTAGTATGTTCTGTATCTATGAAGTTTCCGTCATATCAGAATAAACAATCGACAGTTAGAGAGCTGCTTGGTTGAATTACAGTCTAGTATGTCCTTTATCCATGAAGTTTACTGTCATATCAGAATAAACAATTGACAGTTAGAGAGCTGCTTGGTTAAATTACTGTCTAGTATGTCCTTTATCCATGAGGTTTACCGCCATATCAGAACAAACAATTAACAGTTAGAGAGCTGCTATGGTTGAATTACAGTCTAGTATGTTCTTTATCCATGAAGTTTACTGTCATATCAGAATAAACAATTGACAGTTAGAGAGCTGCTTGGTTAAATTACTGTCTAGTATGTCCTTTATCCATGAAGTTTACCGCCATATCAGAACAAACAATTAACAGTTAGAGAGCTGCTATGGTTGAATTACAGTCTAGTATGTTCTTTATCCATGAAGTTTACTGTCATATCAGAACAAACAATTGACAGTTAGAGAGCTGCTATGGTTGAATTACAGTCTAGTATGTTCTTTATCTATGAAGTTTCCGTCATATCAGAACAAACAATTGACAGTTAGAGAGCTGCTATGGTTGAATTACAGTGCAGTAAGCAGGTAGAGGAGCGGGTAATATCTCCCGTATGATTTAATGTCATATGTGTACGATTTATGAGATTTGAAAACTCTTTTATGTTCCAGAAAATGATATTTTTCTGTTTTAAATTATTTATTTGATACTAGATGTTTTATTTTGATAAATTAATACACATTCATTATTTATATCAAAAAGTAAGTATCTCTTCGATATTTTTCTGAATTTATAATTCTCATAATTGAGCTGTTTAATGTTTTAACGTTTAGTTAAATAGATGGTTAGCAATTACAATACGACAATTAATTGCACCTTTCTGTAACCACCTCAAACTGTAAGCATTGTTGAAAGCTCGTTTCATCTATGTGCTTTGCAATGTTAAACTACATGTAAAAACAGTTCATGGCCATGTATCATGACTGACAGTCGGCTATGACAACTGACAGTAATCCCATAGTGTATAGTCAACACTGACAGCAAGTCAACGGTTGGTTAGATGTGCACTAGTCAATGTGATTTGTGTTCTCACTCTTTCCAGTTCCGACAGTGCACAATTATTTTAGATTGATATGTACTGATGATAACAAATATGTTATTATTACATTGTTTTTATACAACATTGTTTAATACATTGTTACATACAACTACAATTGTGTCATATTAGTTCATATTATATAATTTTAGTATAGTTAATATTTTCGAAGGTAGGTCTTAAAATAAACGTCACCTTGATTTGGCAAAGAAATCTGACAGTAGTTAAAGTTCTACACAATGAAAATTGTTTATCATATTCCTGAACATTGTACAACGTATTTTAGCCTATAGTTTCATTCAATAAACTCCCACGAATCACATCGGAGCGGCTAGGACAATCACAAAGCAATGCATCGGAGTGGGAAGGACAATCACAAATCAATGCATCGTAACGGCTAGGACAATCACAAAGCAATGCATCGGTGAGAAAAGGACAATCATAAAGCAATGTGTCGGAGCGGGAAGAAAAATCACAAAGCAATGCATTGGAGTGGGTAGGACAATCACAAAGTAATGCATCGGAGAAGAAAGGACAATTACAAAGCAATGCATTGGAGTGGGAAGGATAATAACAAAGCAATGCATCGGAGCGGCTAGGACAATTACAATGCAAGACATCGGAGTGGGAAGGACAATCACAAAGCAATGCATCGGAGCGGTTAAGACAATCACAAGCAATGCATCGGAGTGGCTAGGACAATCACAAAGCAATTCATTGGTGAGGAAAGGACAGTCATAAGCAATGCATCGGAGTGGCTAGGACAATCACAAAGCAATGCATCGGAGTTGGAAGGATAGTCACAAAGCAATGCATCGGATTGGGAAGGACAATCACAAAGCAATGCATCGGAGTGGGAAGGACAATCACAAAGCAATGCATCGGAGTGGGAAGGACAATCACAAAGCAATGCATCGAAGCGGGAAGGACAATCACAAAGCAATGCATTGGAGTGGGAAGGACAATCACAAATCAATACATTGGAGCGGGAAGGACAATCGCAAAGCAATGCATCTTATTTTAAAGTATAACTTCGATTTGCACGTTTTTGATGTGATATCTGTGTAAACGTATAACAATCAGATGGGTAAAAGCAGTTACATTAATTGAAGTTTATGAACTTAGTATATATATATATATATATATATATATATATATATATACGATATATACTATGTATATATAGTATATATAGTATTAAATTACTTTATTACTTTATTATCGTTTCTAGTCCCGCACCTTCCTCTACCGGAATACAAACCTTTGTCCGATGTGACTTCATGAGCAATGATGTCTGCTGGACAATGAGGCCCGGTTCGTCCAAGTGGGTTATTGTGTGTGCTACTGGCTGTATAACACAATTGTAGTTACTCAGTACGAACGACTCTATACCATAACACACAGTTGGTTTATTGGATACTCTAAACCAACAAAGCCAGTTTTGTTTGTCAACATTGTTCCATATACTGGGTCTGTGACAATTCAGCTTTAGGATCTATATCAAGCCATGAAAGTACACAATATAAATAAACAGTGATTTTAATTTTGCATTATATTGTCATTAATTATCACAGCTTTCCTGATGTATTTCCGGTGTGGTGGTCCAATGTCTAAGGCTTGGGACTGTGAAATATTTTCCAAGGTTCAAATCCAAAACTGAGCTAGTGGTCGGTTCTTCACTCGTTGATTAAAGTTCACGCACAGGCCTACAGACCCACGTAGAAACAAAGTGATATTGAACAGCTAAATAATTCTGCATATTTCTAAAAACATATGCTTATATGGAAATATGAATAAAACTAATTGTACATGTTTATTATTTTATCCAAAAACATGGATACTGAATCTAAACATAACAGTCCCGATGTGTCCAAGGTATTCAAGGCACTCTTACAGAGTATTTTGATTTCTGAGGCCTTCTGCAGTATGGTAATTATTGGCACATAACTGGGAGACTAATAATTAGAATAAAAACACCGGCAATGAATTGGCTTAGATATTTGTACGGCAGAGCAGTGAGTGAGTGAATAAGCGAATAAATAGGAAAATTGCAAGAATGAATGTTTTGGCAGGCATAAATATTTTTATACTCATTCACTGTGTTGCAGTATTATTGCGTATCTTAAGCTATATAACATTTCAAATTGCCTATGCCTTTCATAGTCACAGCAATATGAAAATATGTCATAGCTCTCAATATTTAGTTCAATTTGGTTGTTTTATTGTACTAAACTATCACAGTAAATTTAAATTGAAATGAAGGCTCTAAGGCCTCAATTCTTGTAAAATTATTAATAAATGGTAACTTAATTTATTCCAAATGCTCAGCGCAGCCATACTACCTCTCCTCCGGCATATCGGATATCTCTTTTTCCTCATATACTCCCTCTTCAATAGATGAACTTGAAAAGGAAGCTAGAAGGTAACTCCCCACGCTTCCCGACTTTTCGACCCCCGCTAACAGATCTGATTGCAGTGACGCTCGACCTCGCAATAGCAGAAACAAACAAGACGGCTCACGGTGCGAGGAGATGGACTGGAAGACGGAACCTGCACTCCTGGGACAGTTGAACCCCTGGCACTTCCCTCCCGCAACTGATCAGAAAACTGGAGGCTCCGCGATATGATTCAAACCATATCTTGCCTCCTATTGTTATTGTGGCTATTGGGCTATTAATAAAAAGCTCTTTCTGATGAAAAGTCAGTCTTAGTTAATCACAATAACCACACTCATCACTCTAATTCGCCCCTCATATTCGTCCACATCTTGACGATCGGGTCTTAATATTGAATAATAATGAATACGGTCGACATTCTTATCCTAATTAAAAAATGACGTCTTAAATCTACAGTGTATGTTAATATACAACAATATGCCATTAATACTATATGACTAAGTATAATACGAGGAAACATGAAAAAGATTTATTTATGTTCAATACGTGATGTTTAATGAAACTCGTTTTTAAAAAACTTATTGTAATATGTTAAAATGATTCTCAAATATGTATTACTTGTGGTATGTTTGTAGATTTGTAAAATTAATTTCCCAAATCATTATTTAGGCAAACATTCCAAATATATGTTAGTGTTGTTGTAGAAAAATAACTTTACTGTAATTAGTTGTGTTTCTTAGGCATTTTATTTAGTTCTGTGCTCCCACAATAACCCACAGAATATTTTTAGGGAATGTCGTTAAATGGACCTAGTCCCGTACCTTCCTCTACCGGGATACAAACCTTTGTCCGATGTGACTTCATGAGCAATGATGTCTGCTGGACAATGAGGACAGGTTCGTCCAGGTGGGTTATTGTGTGTGCTACTGGCTGTATAACACAATTGTAGTTACTCAGTACGAACGACTCTATACCATGACACACAGTTGGTTTATTGGATACTCTAAACCAACAAAGCCAGTTTTGTTTGTCAACATTGTTCCATATACTGGGTCTGTGACAATTCAGCTTTAGGATCTATATCAAGCCATGAAAGTACACATTATAAATAACAGTGATTTTAATTTTGCATTATATTGTCATTAATTATCACAGCTTTCCTGATGTATTTCCGGTGTGGTGGTCCAATGTCTAAGGCTTGGGACTGTGAAATATTTTCCAAGGTTCAAATCCAAAACTGAGCTAGTGGTCGGTTCTTCACTCGTTGATTAAAGTTCACGCACAGGCCTACAGACCCACGTAGAAACAAAGTGATATTGAACAGCTAAATAATTCTGCATATTTCTAAAAACATATGCTTATATGGAAATATGAATAAAACTAATTGTACATGTTTATTATTTTATCCAAAAACATGGATACTGAATCTAAACATAACAGTCCCGATGTGTCCAAGGTATTCAAGGCACTCTTACAGAGTATTTTGATTTCTGAGGCCCTCTGCAGTGTGGTAATTATTGGCACATAACTGGGAGACTAATAATTAGAATAAAAACACCGGCAATGAATTGGCTTAGATATTTGTACGGCAGAGCAGTGAGTGAGTGAATAAGCGAATAAATAGGAAAATTGCAAGAATGAATGTTTTGGCAGGCATAAATATTTTTATTTTGACGTTTGCGATAAATTGTAATGTACATGTTCATGCAATAAATACTATCATTGCCTATATCTGATAAAGAACGCTTCACAGAGTCCACTTCTAAACATCATTATTCCCTGTTACTAGACTAAAAATTATACAAAGCTTCTGAAAAATGTTCTCTTCGACAGTATTATAAAAAAATAGTATCATACAGAGTATTAATATGCTCATGTACAATTCCTTAACTGTTTATTATATAATTTCTGAAATATAATCTATTCGATATATTTTATCAATACCTACTTCAGCTGAATACAGACTAGTTGAGCAACATTTACTGTTTCTGTGGAACGTTGTTATATTAATATCTTAGTGGTTATTGAATAATGTTTAAATACTGTGTGGAAGGATTAAATAATTTTTTGTAATTGTAGTTTAAAGTAAATGTTCATGTATATTACTTTTACTTAGCATCTTGAGTAGTAAAAGTAACGTAGTAAAAGAATGTTGTCGTTTGGTCAGGACTTACCTTGTACTGTACTTTCTCTACCCCTTGCTCTGACTAGATGTTCTCGGACAGATCGATAGTTTGTGGGGAAAAGGCAGAGTAAGGTAAAAAGGTAAACCAGAATCTGCTTTAAAACATAATCCAATGTATAATATTTATTTTCAAATAACTTTAAGTATGGTATTCACAATTTAGAATTTATTCATTGTGAGAATTAAGTTGTATTGTATTGTAAATTATCTACATAAGTATTTTTTATGGTGTGAACGTAAAAGATTATCTGAGGTGTAAAGCGGAGTACCTCTCGAGGACGGAATGTCACAATTTACTGCCTCGCTGGGCCAAAGCCATCGTTGCCACATTCAGGTGTCACTCTGGAAAACCAATTATCACACCATTAAAAAAACACTTTAATCCTTACAGTATTTTGATAAATACTTTACAGTATATATTTGTATTTTATCTTCTTAATTAGCATATTACATGTTGGTAGAAATACAATACCAGTGAACGCCAACAACACAATTCTATTACAAAATAAGCACATAACATACTGATATTGTGGTAATCAGTCGACGTCGGTGAATCCCTCTGGTTTGAGGGAGTAATTGTGGTTTACTTAACTGTATTACTATAATATTTGTATACTTTACCCTCATATTGTGATAAATCTGTGTTGTGTGAAGTTTATTTCTATATTATTTTAACATTTAATATAAATATTGGGGCGTTCTGTGTGAACTAGGCGTATTGAGTTCCCAAACTCATAAATATAAATAATTTACGTATTTTCAGTGTCGTTGTCACAAACTAGGGAATATATTTTGAATATGTGATTTACATGATATACAAGAAAATTATGAATAACTGGAGTTGTCAGATGCCTCAGTAAGCCTGAATACTTCTTATACCAATATTTATGGGTAAAATGCATATACATTTAGGAATTTAGTGTTGATTGTTTGTATAAAAATGTGTATTATTTGTTTAAATAAAACACATTTTTACTGTTCAATACTTAATATAATATAACTTTTGGAGTTAACATAATTGTACTGTATGAATTTTATTTTGTAAATTATTTATTTCAGCAGTAGTTAGTATTGTTATGAGTTAATTAGTATTTATAGAAATAGGAAATGTAGTAAAACATGAGAAAGTCTTACTAATGTTTGTTTTTGGTTAAAAATATACATTGCTTAGTGATTGTTCTAAATCAAATCAAATCAAATCAAATATTTATTTGCAATGACATTACAAAAATGTATAGCAAACGTCATCCCTATATAAAAATCTAAAACATACATCCCACATAAAAGCCTCTGTCAAAACATACATCATTTACTGTTGCACTCATAGTCACTCATACCAAATCCCCACTTCCGACATCGGTTGTCAGTCTTCTGATTATGCGGTCTCCCAGTTGTATGCCATAAACTCGTCCACACTATAAAATGCATGAGACGCTAAACAGCGTTTGAGACGAGTTTTTAACGCCTTGAGCGTTGGGGCATTCTTAATTGAATCCGGCAACTTGTTGACAAGACGAACACCTGCGTGTGAGGGCAAGCGTTCGTGGACTACCGTCCTGTGATTCCCAGTTCGGTAGTTGTTTCTGCCTCTTGTGTCGTGTGTATGTATGTCCCGACCACTTGTCATAACGCTTTTGGATATGCTAAATAGGGTTGTCTCCAGTATGTAAAGGCTAGGCAATGTCAACAGTTGCAATTTTTTAAATGTTTCTTTGCAGGTTTCTCTGAACTTTAATTGTGCAACAATGCGAACCGCTTGTTTTTGCAATTTAAATGCTCTGCTAAACTGATTGTTTGCAGAAGCTCCCCACAGCACCACACCGTAGGTGAGATGGGGGTAAATCAAACCGTAATAGGCCGTCATTAGAACTTGAATTGGGCAGAATTTTGCTAACGTTCTCAAAACATAAATGCCTGAGGACAATTTGGAGCAAATATGGTCCATGTGCGAATTCCAGGTCAACCCTCGATCCAGGTGTATTCCCAAGAATTTTGAACTAACAGTCTCATCTAACCGTTTATCTGCCAGCCAAATGAGTGGTCTCTCCATGTCATCATATGGTCGCAACGAAAATGACAAAACATTACATTTTGAGGGGTTTACTTCAAGATTGAGACTGTTGAAATATTGGACACAATTGTTTAAATCAAAAAAAGCTTGTTGTTCAAGGATCGGTGTTAATTTGTTTCTGAATAAAAGGGTCGTGTCATCTGCGTACTACCCACTCCGTTGTATTGCTTTGTGATTGTCCTCCCCACTCCGATTTATTGCATTGTGATTGTCTTAGACGCTCCGATGTGATTCATAACAGTTTATTGAATTAAACTTGATTTCACAAGTTTTATTTGAAAAACATCATCATACACATAAATGTAAAATAAGTATTTGCGTATCTCTGAGTAGGTACTTTGTCACTGGAAAAGAGAAAACCTGGAAACAACATGATGAGATCACATGCAACTATTTTACAAAATTCATATTGAACCTACAAAACATAGTAATGATTTATACATTGTATATTTGTTACAGGTGCTCCCACTCCCCCTACCTATACCCGAGTTCCAACTAGCCTATGACAAAAGCCAGTTCAATACCCAAGTGCCCTAAATAGCCCTGATGTTCAAACATGCAACACTTGTCAAAGGGACTAAACTAACTAAGTGTGAATATAGTCACACAGTCAATGGTTATGTGCTGCTTTCAGCACCCTTAGAAACTACAATAGTCGTTATCGAAAGAATATAGATCGTGAGATCTGTTTGTAGTTATAATACGCCTGTTCAATGAGCCACATCTCAAGATAGGGCCATATAAATGGACCTCTTGAGTGAACTGTATTCAGGGTGGGGTTTAAGTCAATTACCCCTAGCTTGTTTACAACATTTATAAAAGATATACTTTTTTTTATATACAATTAAATTAATAATACTCCACACTACATTCAGAGTGTCAATTTTAATAGGTATATCTTGTTGTCCAAGATTTAAGAATCAATTTAAAATTTTGAAATGGGAATGAAGTCGTGTCATATAACTTTTAGTGTTGCCATTTCAAACAGGCGTTTGTTCTTTATTTTTAAATTATTTTGTTATTTTATTTAAATGGTCATGGTCTACTTATTTTACTAGTTAAAACTGCTTTTTCATGCCTGAAACATAATTGGGAAAATACATAAGCGATATCCTATGAAATAAAATTACAAAATAATTAACATTTAAGAATAACACATCCTTTATAAATTTTTACTTACTAAAGTTTTTATCAATACAAAATAGGTTAAATCTTGCGAATAGATGTTTTTATGCATGAAATAAACTTATTTCTTCAAAATTGTTGTCACATACATAAAATTTAGACTATAAAAACGGTAATCAGCCCAGTACTGCTGCTCTATGGGGCAGAAACTTGGAAATGAGATCTAAAAGAAGAAAATAAATTAATCGTATTTGAAAATAAAATGTTAAGGAAAGTGTATGCACCAATTTATTAGGGAGGAGAGTGGAGGAGAAGACACAAGAGAGAACTAACAGAACTTTATAAGGATCCAGATGTAGTCTGTGAATATAAAGGTAGAAGAATTAGATGGGCTGGACACCTTTGAGAAGAGAGGATCTAAAACAAAAATGAAAAGAAACCTGGAAGGAAGAAGACCCAAAATGGTAGAACCCAGTGAAGGCAGATCTAGAAAGATTAGGAGTGACGGAAAGAATATGAGGGGATCGAGAAAGATGGAGGGGCTTTGTTGGTGCGGCCAATATCTACTTATATATGTGCATGTCCCTGGCAGTAAGTAAGTATCATTTCTATTTATAAATAACTGTGATAATTTACATACTTGTAACCGATGAAACCATGAAGTAATTTTAAAACTATAACAATTTAGTCAGTATAAAAACTGTTGAAGTTAAACAAATAAGCCAATGTATGACTTCCTCTATAGACAGTCTTATAATTTATTGTAAGTCATCTCACAACTGTGACCTGGTGACGTCCCTACTGATCTATTGGCTCTAGGAATAGACACCATGTTTATGTGAGTCATCTCATAACATATGGAGTTGTGTTTACTAGCTGACCTGGTGACGTCTCTACTGATCTATTGGTTCTAGGAATAGACACCATGTTTATGTGAGTCATCTCATAACATATAGAGTTGTGTTTAATAGCTGACCTGGTGACGTCACATATGGAGTTGTGTTTACTAGCTGACCTGGTGACGTCTCTACTGATATATTGGCTCTAGGAATAGACAACATGTTTATGTGAGTCATCTCATAACATATGGAGTTGTGTTTACTAGCTGACCTGGTGACGTCTCTACTGATATATTGGCTCTAGGAATAGACACCATGTTTATGTGAGTCATCTCATAACATATGGAGTTGTGTTTACTAGCTGACCTGGTGACGTCCCTACTGATATATTGGCTCTAGGAATAGACACCATGTATATGCGAGTCATCTCATAAGATATGGAGTTGTGTTTACTGGCTGACCTGGTGACGTCCCTACTGATCTATTGGCTCTAGGAATAGACACCATGTTTATGTGAGTCATCTCATAACATATGGAGTTGTGTTTACTAGCTGACCTGGTGACGTCCCTACTGATCTATTGGCTCTAGGAATAGACACCATGTTTATGTGAGTCATCTCATAACATATGGAGTTGTGTTTACTAGCTACGTCTCTACTGATCTATTGGTTCTAGGAATAGACACCATGTTTATGTGAGTCATCTCATAACATATGGAGTTGTGTTTACTAGCTGACCTGGTGACGTCTCTACTGATATATTGGCTCTAGGAATAGACACCATGTATATGCGAGTCATCTCATAAGATATGGAGTTGTGTTTACTGGCTGACCTGGTGACGTCCCTACTGATCTATTGGCTCTAGGCATAGACACCATGTTTATGTGAGTCATCTCATAACATATGGAGTTGTGTTTACTGGCTGAGCTGGTGACGTCCCTACTGATATATTGGCTCTAGGAATAGACACCATGTTTATGTGAGTCATCTCATAACATATAGAGTTGTGTTTACTAGCTGACCTGGTGACGTCCTTAGTGATCTATTGGCTCTAGTAATAGACATCATGTACATGTGGGTCATCTCATAACAGGTGGAGTTGTGTTTACTAGCTGACCTGGTGACGTCTCTACTGATTATTGGCTCTAGGAATAGACACCATGTTTATGTGAGTCATCTCATAACATATGGAGTTGTGTTTACTAGCTGACCTGGTGACGTCTCTACTGATATATTGGTTCTAGGAATAGACACCATGTTTATGTGAGTCATCTCATAACATATGGAGTTGTGTTTACTGGCTGACCTAGTGGTCCCTACTGATCTATTGGTTCTAGGAATAGACACCATGTTTATGTGAGTCATCTCATAACATATGGAGTTGTGTTTACTAGCTGACCTGGTGACGTCTCTACTGATATATTGGCTCTAGGAATAGACACCATGTTTATGTTAGTCATCTCATAACATATGGAGTTGTGTTTACTGGCTGACCTGATGACGTCCTTAGTGATCTATCGGCTTTAGGGACAGTTAATATTAACATAAGGCAATTAGAGGACCGGACTACAGGCCAATTGGGCCATTGAATTAGTGATGAATATCAGGATCTAATCGATTAATGTAATCGATATCATCATTAATGTAGATATATGTAATTGATTCATATGAACCCTCATATGATGACAGTAGTGTAACTTTACACTGTAAAGACCCAAATTTAAAGGTTTAAGAAGTAAATTTGAAGTAAGTTGTAGTATAATTAATAAAATTGTGGTAAGTGAGAACATTTTATTCGTATATAGTAGTAATATACATCCATTTCAGCAGCAGTTAGATTTCATCACTCAAACTAAAGATAAAAATGCTTACTTCTAACGTGAATATTATTCTACAATAACATTAATAATTATTTATTTCTACAATACTATAGCGTACAGGCCAACGTCAAATAGGTACATCGTTTTTAATAAAATTGGCTAAATGGAAATTGAATTAATCACTAGAAAATAAAAGGAAAACCCAGTTTACTGTATACAATAAATACATTTAACTATTACATAAAATGCATTGTTGAAATTTAATTTTGTAAAAGTCATTCACAGTGTATGAACAGATTTATTAAAGTTTGTTTTAATAACTTTTAAAATCGATTTACTGGTTTATTTTTATTACTCAATATAAATCCCCTTAAATATGTAAAAATTTACGCACGCTACGTTCAGAAATCGTAAACATCCCCTCTTTAAGTCTTTTTTAATAATCTCAAGCATTGTATTTTTGTTAATAATAGTTGAATCAATACTTCACCAATAGAATTTATGTTTAAAGGCATATGCTAAGATCATGTATACCGATTTCTGAATATGTTTGTTAACATTGTAAATTCAAATTCACATATATGTTGTATTTCAAAGTACGTTAAATTGTGATACGGGGGGGAAATCGTGTGAATTAATTTTTAATTTTATTATGTATAATCATGCCTTCAAATACGGATAAAGTAGTACTGTTAAAATGACTTTGCCCTCATGTAACAAAGATAAATTTGACAAATCAAGGTATACATAACAATATGATTATTAAATTCAGCTTCTTAAAAAATAGAATCGCGTAAAATTACACTGGAAATAAAAATGGGACAAACTTGAAAACTGCAATGTTCTTCAAAGTTTGTGTTGTTTTTTATATAATATACAATAATCTGCCCGCAACTAACCACTAGGGCTTCTGCAGTAACAGCGTAATTGGATGTTCTGGGGAGAAAATGAAATCCCTGGAGTTGGTAAAGACATTATCGAGTTGTTATAGGGAAGGGGATTACCTTGTGAGTTTTGCTGGTGGAAGGTGTCAGATTAGTTTTGAAACATGTTTATTGGTTTATCAAATAAAATCAGAGTTTTTCCAACAGTCGTTTTCAGATGTTATAAAACCAATTTTGTCTTAGCCTTTTATCCCAAATAATTAGATGTACATTTTAAGGTTCTTCATAAATTATTCTCAAATTATAAAATTATATTATATTAATAAAATAAGTAACATGTAGTTAGTTAAATTTAGTAGAATACACAATTTAGAGAAAAAGAAGCATTGGTAACAATACAAGCTTTAAAAACCCATATTGGCACTATACTGCAATAAATTCAACAAATTAAAACTGAGATAGCCTTGAATAGTAAATACTAAAAGAAAGTATGACTTTTAGCAATTAAAAGCCTCATAACTAAAACAAATGTATGAACTGCAAGTCACATTCATTCAAGTCTATTGAGGCATATAATAAGATAATACTCAGCCTTGGGTAGAAAAACGTAGGTGCTAAAATATTTTAAGTGAAATAATTTAAAAAGTGTGAATTCATTTATTTCTTTACAGTTATTCAGTACAAAAGTATTTTTCAGGGAAATAAGCATAATATTAAATTTTAAAAATTCTAAATTTATTTATATGGCAAAATGTTCACTAACTCTGAAGATGTAAGTAACATACTTAATTATCATTTAATCAATATTATAGAGGATAGGAACACACTTAAAGATACAAACGATACAAAATAAAAACATATTACAAATATACAAAAAGAAATAATAATTCAACCTTCATTCAATATAAAACCTGCTAGTGCAAAGAACATTGAAAATGCAATTAACTCATTAAAAAACATATATTCAAGTGGATATGATGATATCCCAATATCAATAATAAATTCAGTTAAACATCACCTTAGTAAAATACTAACATATCTTTTACATTCTTCTCTCATATCTGAATACACTTTCCTAACGAATTAAACATTTATAAGATAATTCTAATACATAAAAAAAAAAAAAAATTATAAAAGACACCTAAAATTACATACCTATCTCTTTACTACCAATATTTACAAAAATTTATGAAAAGTTGCCCACTATAAATTCTTGATATTTTAAATACAAAAAAAAATTAATAAATTCCATTCTTATGGATTTTACTATAAGAATGGTAAAATAGTAACCACCCGTTTATACACGTACTGTAGTGACGACCATCCTGGCCAGCCGTACACGCACTGTTGTGATGATCCTGCCACCTTAGGTGAGTAAATTGCCTTAGGTTTGGTGAATTATATCTTGATAAAAGTTAAACACGTAAGTGTCATCCAGGATGTTATGTAGAATGCAAATTTCTTACGTTTTTACCATATCAGTTTTCTAAATAATAATAGTATAATTTAATACAGTGAACATTTGCTATTCATAAATATGATTATTGTTCTGGCCTGAGGTACCATGATTAAATATAAATACAGCGAAATAACAACAATAGAGAAAAACAGTGATACAATACATTTTGAAATAAATATTAGTTTATCTTATACTTACATAAATTGAGCACGGCTAAGGGTATGTATGTGTGACACACCAACTATTTTCTTTATGTTGCAAAAATATTACTCACTATATATATATATATATATATATATATATATATATATATATATATATATATATATATATACATACTTTTTGTGGTGTTTTTTTAAATTAAATAATACCGTGTGTTGAATATTTTTATAGCAGGCATTGGTTTCAGGAATTATTATAAATAATTACATTTGTTATAGGAAAATTAAATCTCCCATATGAAACTTAACTACAGTATAGTAATATTTAGTTTATTTTAAGTTAAGTATACTTAGTTTTGATAGTGTAGGATTTTATCGTCAACTAAATGATTAACGTCGTATATGCCATTGTTACGAATAAGTAAAGGTGGAGCTGTTGAATAGTATAAGCATTGAAATAATCTTCTAAATAACGTCAGAACCCTTCAGTTAATGACGCTCACAAATGTATTTTAATATGTTTTCCAAATAACTAATATACAAGGAAAAACAAACAGTGGCCACTTCACACTCAGAAGTTTAGAAGGCAACTCTTGTACCGATATTTCTGAAATAGTTAGATGTTTAGTATATTGCTTGGCATTTAAAATATTGCATTAAAATAAATTATCTACAGAATAGCACTAGCAGGATAGCAAATTAATTAATCAATATCACCGTACGTGTACGGGAGGGTGGGTGGGCCAATATCACCGTATGTGTATGGAAGGGTGGGTGGACCAATATCACCACGCATATATGGGTAGGCGGGTGGGCCAATATCAACATGCATGTATGGGAAGTTGGGTGGATCAATATCACCATTCTTGTATGGGAGGGTGGGTAGACCAATATCACCGTACGTGTATGGGAGAGTGGGTGGACCCATTTCACCGTGCGTCTATGTCACTTAATGTTCCTTTTTTTTTTTTTTTACTTATTCATTACTTTATATTAATTAGTTTAATTAGTTAAACTTCGTCATTAACTAATTAAAATTAATTAAATAATTACACGGATGAGAAATTGTGTAAGATATTGAAGTAGACAGCAGTATGCCGTAAGAAGATCAGAAAGCATTAGTTCAAACGAGCTTCGTCAAGTATAGTTTGCAAGGGACACAATTTATTAAATAGATGTTAATTAATAAGTTTGATAACACGGTGATGATGTTTTAAAATTATTTCCAGCTATAATATTGAGAGTTACTACAATGTCCATTACAAAAAATCATCAGTTAAATCGCAATTCCTTAAGGACATATCAAAAAACTTGTTTACAACGTGAACTACTTTAAAATATTTTTAAGGCACCATTCACAATCACATCCCTAGGCTATACTCAGTAAACAATAAAAGTTTTTCTCAGTTAATGCTTTGGCGCAACATTGGACTAGCTAAAAGGAGTGTAAACAACTGAGAATGCGTTTCCAGAATCAGTTCCATTACCGGGATCTCCCTTAAGGGAGCCGTCTCAGCCCTTTCTTGCGTTTTTATAGTAAGCAACCACTTAAGTGGAGCTCCAAAACAAGTTATATGTTTAACATCTCTAATTAAAACTTCTGTAATAATAATAATAAAATAGTTGCGATGTATAATGCAATGCATCGAGGTACAATTGCAATGTAAAGATATTAAAATTTACAAATACAGTGTAAATCCTGTACTTTATTTGTTTGAAAGGTAATTATTGTTTATCCGGTTGGTTTATTAAAACAACAGACAAAACCACTGTTATTGTTTAATTTTATTTATACAGTTATAAATATCTAATCCGATTACCACCACAGTAAAGCAAGTAATGGGTCAATTCGATTTCAATGGATACTATTAATGTGAAGGCAAGCCATTCTTTCAAAATTACACAAACTAAACATTTTTGTTCATAATAAAATTTCACTTCATTATCAATATATCTACCAAATAAAATTTACCTTACATCCAATATAAAATATAATAATTTAGTACAGTGGAAATGATGTAATTATTTAAATTCACTTACAATAGTTATAAATAATAATAGCAATATTTATGTTGTTATTACGACATATAAGAGAAGTGTACTGCACGTATAAACCAATGTATTTTCATTTTAACGATTGGCTGATCCCTTATTAGCTCAAACAAATAATAATTATCATGTGAAAATAATTATATTATGTCTGTGGTATAAAAATATTTTTGTTTACTAGTTTTGTGAACATTTATACAGATAAATAATTTATACAACCAAGCAAAATAAAAGTAGGATAATTAATTATTAGATAACAAATAAACACAAAATAGCTGATTACGAACTACTTCTATATTTTATAGATACTATGAATCCTTATCGAATTTACAATAAAAACAGCTTACACGTTTAAAGAATATTTATTGTTTAACTATTATTTATTGTTATATGCCTTAACACCCGTTTAAAAGTGATATTTTCGTTTGGTCTCTTAAGACAATTCATATTATGATTTTTGAGACAAATATACCTACTTTTGTTTACTCATATAGTCAATAAACAACAATTAAATTATGGTATATAATATAACATACCCTCTTTTTAAACAATATATACTAATATTATTTAGCAATTAAATTTAATGGTCTATTGTAATAATATACCTACCTATCTACCTACCTCCTTGGCCATTGAAACCCCAGTTGGTTTTTGGCCTCGCCAACAATGCCTCTCCATTCTGCTCTGTTCTTTGCTGCCTCAGGTGTAGTTCCCAATTTGTAAATATCTTTGAGGACCTGATCTCTCCATCTAAGTCTTGGCCTGCCAAGGGGTCTTCTACCGTCTGGGTTCGATCGTTCAATATAATTAATAATGGAGGTATTTTCTCGCCTCCACACATGTCCAGCGTATATTGTAATAATATACGTTTGCTAAAAAATATTGTCTTAAATCAGCAACTAAATAATGTTGTGATTGGTCAGGGTTGATTATTATATTTACTAATGCCGTTTATTTTTCTCTTAACTAAACACAACTTTTAGTTAAGGGAAACATTCGTAACTTTCGATTTTATTCGCCGGATGCCTCAGGGAGGTAATTCCAGTATTAGATAATCCAGTATACACGCGACGGATTCACTCCGAACGAATTGGATTCAGTAAATGCCTAGGTGAACAAAGTCCTTGTGGAGTATGTCGAATGACCGGAAGTTTAAACTGTCCCATACCTATCAAGTGACAGGGGTCAAACGTCCACCAATATCCGGGCTTGATGTAACTGTGCCTGTATTGGCAATTGCAAGTTCAAAATATATTACTGTTATTTTGAGGATCTATAGGAACTAAACATATTTGTATTTTGCGATATGTTTTTTAATTTAGATAACTATAAACTTGTTTTAATGCTTGAATGATTTTACATATACGACCGAAATTAGTGGAAAATTTGTCAGTTCAGGTCACTGAACAGGACATTCAAGTAGCATTTCATCCACACGTCGGGTCCACTACCTGTCCTGGTATTTGAGCATAATTTAATGTTCCTGACCTCTAACCTATATTTTGGAAAATTAACAAATCTTTTCTTGCTAGTAGCCTTGTTAATTGTAAAATAACTGTCGGCCTCTTGCTATTCTAGTGGCTAGTACTTGATAGTCACCCGTTCAAATCCCGGGAGGTCCACCTAACATTCGCTTGATGGGTTTGGACCATTTAACGACGTTAGTACTGACAGGGAAAAATTACTTATTTGAAAATCTAAGGTTAATTACAAATATATTCTCACCAAATGAGTTTTTGATGAATTATTTGACAAAGCGTAAGAGCGTAATGGGTCTAGTTTAGAGTTTTTTTTTTTTTGTTTAGAGTCTAAACGAGAGTTTTTAGACCGAGTGTGCGGAAAATCCACAGACTATCGCGGATTGTAACAGTCCATAAGATCTGTGCGGGTCAACTATGACTCCCTGTTGTATGTGGAGAGTGACATGATAGGCCCATCTCTGAGGTCATGAATTGACTAGCAAGCTTGCTTGAATGTGAAACTAATATCCAACATTGCACACGCCATGAAACTGCATATCTTTATACATTTTGTGGTATATCTATTATAAATATTTTTTAAATTCACCATTACTAAACATTTTTCTCATTTAATTCAAGCATTTCCTCGTTGTGATAGTAAAATATAATCTATTGACAGTAAACTTGTTGTACCGAGTAACGGGGACAGAGTAGTTAAACCAGTAAAGATGATTACCGATCGGTATGTAAAAAGGATTTTAAAACATTATTGATATCAAGATATTTACATAGTATTTCATGGAATCCATATCTAAAACTCCTTGTCTAATATTGTTTTTGGTGTCTACTAAAACAATCGAAAAAGATTCTCTATTAAAAATAAAGAAAAAAAAACACGTATTAAATTAATGTCAGTAATATATTACTATTTGAAAGAAGTTATTTAAATGTGTAATATGATATAACAGCCCAAAATATTAAGATAAAGTTAAAGTGCTAAATTGGAGAAATTATTTTGAGAGTAGGCTCATACGAGTATTGTGAACTCACCACCACTAACGGTTTATTCGGATGGGCCTGCAGGCATGTGCGAGAACTATATTTAATAAGTTAAGTAACGACTGTTAGCTCACTTGGAGATACGAACCTTGGAAATTCTCAGAAGTCCTTAACCACTGAGCCACCACACCGGCAACACTAAGAGCTGAAACTAAATAGTCTGTAAAGTGTAAACAAGATGGCGTGTCAAAACAGGTTTAAATTTGTTCCAATTGTTAATGTAAATAATTAATTACAAATACTAATGACATTTAGTTTTCGATTTTGGTGCTATTAAAATCTACTATAGTCGTCGGCCGTCCGTAGATTTTACTCACTCCCCGACCCGCCGCTAGGGTGGCTACCTCTACCACCACTCTCTCATTGTCTGTACTTCTTAGTTGTCTGTAATATATATGTAACTTCCAAGTGAGTCTATTATTTCTGGTGCCTGCTACCTCCTGGACTACGTCACTGTACTGATCGACCGGCTGCCCTGGACACTGCGCCCCTAGACGACCCACTAGGCCCACTGGACCAGAACCTTATAAACTGCATTTGGGAGGTATAAGGAGCACCATCCTTTTATATATATGTTTTACACCGCATTTCATTTTACACCACTTTCGTATTTTAAAACACATGTCGCGTAACGAACAACATTAACATTAATTAATAAGATTCCTCATTTATATAATTTTATTATAGTTAAAATATTATAATATTTAGACTTTTAAGCTTTTGAGGTGTTGTAGCAGTATTTTTGTATGTTAAATTATTTTAGCAAAAGAGTTCAGTGTTGAATAACAATATCACAATTTACTTCAATTTAAGATGAGCTTGAATCATCATATTAATATATGGTAAAGCCTCTTTTGAATATGTTTATAATTCAAATCATAAACATTTTGATTTGACTTATATAGCTAGTAATTCATCATAGCAGTCTGCACATTATCTCGAGAATGGGTTTATACACAGCATCCATTGTAACTAACATATGAGGTATGAGGCCACTTTTGGCTAATTACCTTCATCCATTAAAGGTAACGGGGCGTATTTCTTGAACGGTCTGTTTAATCTTCAACAATGTTATTTCAAACATTAATATTATCATTAAAGACAGTTTTAAATTAGTAGTGTATTGTAATTATAATGAATTCCATATACATTTACGGAAAATAAAATTTTATATAGCTTTACTGAACTATTACAATAACATAACACTCCTATTAAACCTATTCCTATCATATTTACAAATAATAAAAAGCGAAAATGAATTTCTGTATCAGTTGTGATAGCCTATATAATTGTATATATTCATTCAAATGTAATATACATTCATTGTAAATATAAATTCATAATTTTATATATATTTTTTATTAGTTTCCCATATAATCTATTATTTATTTAATATGTACATTTTGAAAATAAGTACTTCTTTTACATTTTATGCTGTAGAATAAATACGTATTTTAGCAATCGATTTAATATAACTTAAATTATTTAAATATTACTAAGCATATAATTAGCAAATAATTATATTTATAAATGCATAACAATAGTAACTTGTTAGGCCAATACCTGTAATATCAAATTAGTTGGTTAAGAAATCACTGAGATAGTTGGGGAAGGAAGACCCCCCATGAATTTGTAAGGTTATTTATAGTTTCTACAGTACAAGTAAACGTCACACAACACAAATTTATTACAATATAAGCACAAAATGCACAAATATACTACAATACAAGCACAAAATGCACAAATATTATGGTGATCGATTTCGGTGAACCACGCTCACCTTCCTCAGACCAGAGGGATTCACAAAAGAATCAATAGATCAATAGATCAATAGATTCTTTTGTGAATCCCTCTGGTCTGAGGAAGGTGAGCGTGGTTCACCGAAATCGATCACCATAATATTTGTGCATTTTGTGCTTGTATTGTAGTATATTTGTGCATTTTGTGCTTATATTGTAATAAATTTGTGTTGTGTGACGTTTACTTGTACTGTATATGTACCAACACGTATTATGCTAATTAAAAAACTATTTATAGTTTCTGGTGAACAGTTCAATCTGGGAGGCCCAGAGCTATCAGGGAGAGAAAGGCCAAAACGTTAACTGGCATATTAGGCCGTAGTTTGTGGTGGACAGTTCAATTTGGGAATCCCCCAAAGATATCTAGGGGAGAAAGGTCAAAGTGTTCAGTGAATTTGGTTTTTTTTTTTACTTTGTTGTTGACAGTTCAATTCGGGAGTCCCAGAGCTATCTAGTGTTTGGAATGTCCAATTGTTCAATTACTTGTTTGGTTGAACTTTGTGGTGGACAGTTCATCTGGGAGTCCCAGAGCTATCTATGGGGCGAAGGCCAAAGTGTCCAGTGACTTGGTAGGTCATAGTTTGTGGTGGGCAGTTCATCTGGGAGTCCCAGAGCTATCTATGGGGCGAAGGCCAAAGTGTCCAGTGACTTGGTAGGTCATAGTTTGTGGTGGACAGTTCATCTGGGAGTCCCAGAGCTATCTATGGGGCGAAGGCCAAAGTGTCCAGTGACTTGGTAGGTCATAGTTTGTGGTGGACAGTTCATCTGGGAGTCCCAGAGCTATCTATGGGGCGAAGGCCAAAGTGTCCAGTGACTTGGTAGGTCATAGTTTGTGGTGGACAGTTCATCTGGGAGTCCCAGAGCTATCTATGGGGCGAAGGCCAAAGTGTCCAGTGACTTGGTAGGTCATAGTTTGTGGTGGACAGTTCATCTGGGAGTCCCAGAGCTATCTATGGGGCGAAGGCCAAAGTGTCCAGTGACTTGGTAGGTCATAGTTTGTGGTGGACAGTTCATCTGGGAGTCCCAGAGCTATCTATGGGGCGAAGGCCAAAGTGTCCAGTGACTTGGTAGGTCATAGTTTGTGGTGGACAGTTCATCTGGGAGTCCCAGAGCTATCTATGGGGCGAAGGCCAAAGTGTCCAGTGACTTGGTAGGTCATAGTTTGTGGTGGACAGTTCATCTGGGAGTCCCAGAGCTATCTATGGGGCGAAGGCCAAAGTGTCCAGTGACTTGGTAGGTCATAGTTTGTGGTGGACAGTTCATCTGGGAGTCCCAGAGCTATCTATGGGGTGAAGGCCAAAGTGTCCAGTGACTTGGTAGGTCATAGTTTGTGGTGGACAGTTCATCTGGGAGTCCCAGAGCTATCTATGGGGCGAAGGCCAAAGTGTCCAGTGACTTGGTAGGTCATAGTTTGTGGTGGACAGTTCATCTGGGAGTCCCAGAGCTATCTATGGGGCGAAGGCCAAAGTGTCCAGTGACTTGGTAGGTCATAGTTTGTGGTGGACAGTTCATCTGGGAGTCCCAGAGCTATCTATGGGGTGAAGGCCAAAGTGTCCAGTGACTTGGTAGGTCATAGTTTGTGGTGGACAGTTCAATCTGGGAGTCCCAGAGCTATCTATGGGGCGAAGGCCAAAGTGTCCAGTGACTTGGTAGGTCATAGTTTGTGGTGGACAGTTCATCTGGGAGTCCCAGAGCTATCTATGGGGCGAAGGCCAAAGTGTCCAGTGACTTGGTAGGTCATAGTTTGTGGTGGGCAGTTCATCTGGGAGTCCCAGAGCTATCTATGGGGCGAAGGCCAAAGTGTCCAGTGACTTGGTAGGTCATAGTTTGTGGTGGACAGTTCAATCTGGGAGTCCCAGAGCTATCTATGGGGCGAAGGCCAAAGTGTCCAGTGACTTGGTAGGTCATAGTTTGTGGTGGACAGTTCATCTGGGAGTCCCAGAGCTATCTATGGGGTGAAGGCCAAAGTGTCCAGTAACTTGGTAGGTCATAGTTTGTGGTGGACAGTTCAATCTGGGAGTCCCAGAGCTATCTATGGGGTGAAGGCCAAAGTGTCCAGTAACTTGGTAGGTCATAGTTTGTGGTGGACAGTTCAATCTGGGAGTCCCTGAGCTATCTATGGGAGGAAGGCCAAAACCAATTCATTTCCAGCCGAGTAAATTTATTGGTTCCACCTTTCTTCTTGTTTCAGTTCGATTGTGTCCAGTGATTCTTCACTAATTGGAGTTCTTATCTTTAGTCGAATTCACTTTTTTTTCGGAAATATGTATTTTTGTATTTGTTTTGGATCTAATCATTACTTACTTTTTTAAATCCTGGGAAATTTACCCTCAACAATTATTTTAGGCCTACTCAAAAATTTATTTATAGTATCTGAATTTAGAAAATTATTAAATAAGTAAACAATTCTATGAAAACTGGCTATTTTTCAAATGTAAAAGTTATTTTGACGATATCCATACTTTTGAATTATTCATATTTTATATTTTTCTGTATTCCAGGACAATACAGTACCCTTACTTATACAATAACCAATTGGAAGACTAAATTTATACAATTTTATAAATTTTGATAAAATTATACATCTCAGTTCTGTCATAAAAACTAATCTATTTTTTATATGAAGATTATACATTAATATCACCCTCCCAAATGTAATGTGTATACTATTTTTTATAACCAGAAGAAATCTGTTTGCAAAAAAACACCAACACTTTCTGTGCAGTTTCATAGTATACATATGCAGTTATAAAATGTATAATCCATGTATTACAACCCAGGTTTTAGTTTAATATTATCAAACCCCTGGCAAAGGAAAAACTTGTTCCGTTTTCGTGGCTTCTGGGAAAGAACGTTCTTCTTTAGTTGCGTTTTCAATTAAGTTACCATACTGATAACAAACAATTTTATTTTTAGCTGTATAGATATATTAATATTTTCTTAGTCAAAAGAATCATGATATGTGTAAGATTTTTATTTCTCTACGATGTCCACCGAGCATTTAACCTGTGCATTTTCCGATTGTATTTTTTCTGGGAACCTGTCAAAATTCTTCTCGTCTGACTCATCAAGGAAGTATTTAGGATCATCTTGTTTAGTAAAATGTAACAGTATTTAATTTCTGATTATTAAACATATATAACTTTAAGTTTTTTGTATAAACCTTTAGATTAGTCAGATTAATATTGAGTGACTGGAGTTATGATATTTTATGAAATTTAATTACAATGTATATATCATAATTATATACAACATTTAACGGCAATTTAAGAGAAAATTTGTAATTTAAATGTTGTAGAACTTCAAAAATTGTCATACAATTAATTATGTATGGATATATACAGTAACTAATAGTAAAGCATTGTGGTAAACATTTTACAACATTATATAATATGTATATAAAATTACATAAATGTATCTTTGTTGTTATAAAACATTATTTGTTCATAAGATTCAATAATTTTGTTATTATTATTCTCCGTAAAGTGAAAATTCAAATTTACATATTACATAGCTACACGATACGTCACATAAATGGAGGGGAGGCGTATTTTGGAACTAAATAAACTGTAACTTTGACGGTGGAATGTCCCGATTTACCGCTTGGTAGAGCTGACACAACCTTGCGCAGTCATACTTTAACAGAACTGCATGCTATTCAAGCAAACATGTTGGGTTATAGAGGTCAATTGGAAGTTTATTCTGCGCGGAGTTGATAACTGATGAATGTTTGTATTACTAATTAAACTAAAGTAGTAGATACCGATTCTGTTACGTTTGTTGTGTATTTCCAAAGTCTCACATGTGTGAGGATATTATATTTATTAATATTAATTTACAATTCGAACACACTTAGTCAAACAATTATATATATTGACCCACCCACCCGCCCATACACGTACAGTGGTATTGATAAACACGTACAGAGGTATTGACCCGCCCGTCTGCCCATACACGTACAGTGGTATTGAACAACGTACAGTGGTATTGACCCACCCACCCACCCATACACGTACAGTGGTATATATATATATATATATATATATATATATATATATATATTTATATATATATTTATATATATATATTTATTTTTTTTTGTGTGAAAACAATTCTTTACTTGCATTTAAAGTAATGAATTTCTAATGCGTCAGTGTGTCATCAATGTCTAATGCGTCAGTGTGTCATCAATGCTTCATAGTATTCACTTGAATTTCATAACCCTATAGATATAGTATTTTAGATTTTCTATTAAAGATTTGATACCTTATTATGAAAATAATACTGATGTAACTTAGACAAATAGCTTTTCTGCAGCAATTTAAATCTTTAAACTTGAACAAACCTCTCAAGAATCGGATAATAGACCAGCGTGGGCTTTATTGATATTTCCTATTAAACTACCATAACAGTTCTTAATATGGCATTCAATGATAATGTGTTAGTAATTAAACCTAACTTTGCGTTATTATGATCAATTTGCCAAGGTATTGATTTTAATGCTTTATTATCTCACATTGATATTTAGTAATTTAATTAAGATATTGAATGGAAGTAAAAAAGGCAAGACTTCTTTTTCGTGTTTATATTTGTATGAGTAATAATTTCATTGCAAGGAGATATCAGTAGTAATTTTATATGGGAAAACTATGGAAACGTCTGTCTTTTATATAACTTATGCTCGTACTGAAAATGATTCAGCATTGTGAGTTCAATATTCAATTTTTATAATTAATTGTAAACATAGAATTTAATTAATGCAATGAATTAAAAAATACTTTATTTCACATTAATCTCATTGTACATTTATTTTATCTGTAACATCAAACATATTATGGACTAATATAAGTTGATGTTGACGGATGCTCTGCCCGACAACCACGAGACTAGTCAAGGGGGCTGTACGGGCGACAGCCAAAGGCGAGTTGGGGTCTAGCAGTCACCTTCACCATCCTCTTGCACCCCATAAAAAGGTGACAGCATTACTCAATCTACTTAACAACCTTAATATGAAATGAGAGTATTGGTGTTAACAATATTGGTAGTGATTTAAACATGTGTGAGGTTATAGAGATTGTTTTATGTTTTATAACATATAATTAATGTTTCATTTAAATACATTATAGAGATTGTTTTGATTGTAAATGATATTTGTCTGGAAAAATAAATAAATTTTCAGAGTATCTCTATATAAATGTACGACAACTTAATTAAACGTTTTCACAGTTGTAATATTTTGTTAATCTATTACCTAGAAATTATTAGTAAAATGCATTGATTAAACTGGCTTCAATATGACTGGTGTTATATATTGAAATACGAGATAAATAACCCAAATTTATAAATTAACTACATACACTCAATAAAGTTTACAATCTTTACAATATAATTAACGTGGGTATTTCATTTTTGAAACTTTATTGCTTTATAGATGAACATATTTTCAGTCGTTCGTGTACAAACACGCTGGCTGTAGGGATGTTCTCACTGCAATCATCTTAAAAACAGAAAAGGAAATGTTAAATCGAAAATCTGTAACTATTGACTCACATTCTTGCAATTGGTGAGGTTAGGACTATCCTCTTAAACTTAAGGTTTCTGATCCTCTTAAACTTAAGTTATTCACAAGTTACGATTCCTCAAAGCTGAATTGGATACCCCATTACATTTACGCATCATAAATGTTCTAGTTAGGAAAATATTTTTGTTTAATTGAATGAATTGTGGGTTCTTAGACATCATTCTTGGGGGTTATAAAATATTAAACTAATTTCACCAAAGATATAAGATATCTTTGTATTAAAAGTGTAAAAAATAAATGACATTTTTAAATACATTTGCTTTTCTAAAAAAATAGTAATACCTTGGGCATATTAATAAGGATCCAACATGTGAAATATGTAGAATAAAGAGTTAAAAATTAAAGTTCGTCTTATTTTACCAGGTGAAGTTAGGGCTAAGAATCCCTCTCTAACACTTAACCTGGGGACCAACGGTTTTTCGTGACTTCCGAACCACGGGAGCGGCGGGGTAAAAACTGCCAATGGTCATATCGGGAATCGAACCCGGACCGATGCGTGGCAAGCCAACTCTTTAGCACCTTATCTACGGCCTCTCCAAAATTTATTTACTAATTTTGTAGCCTGAATTAGTAAAAACAAAAAATTACTTTACTGTATAATAAGTAGTTTGATGAAAACTTTTTGTGTACTTATAAAATACTAAATAAAATCGTATAAAAATGTTAAACAATTTAAAGAAAGTTAACGATTAAGTATAAATATACATAAATTGTTTTGTAATAAGTAATGCATTATTCATATTTATATAATATTCGTGTTTGTAATAATTGTACAGTTACCAATGTTACTCCGAGTCTACGCTACTCGTCAGGGTACATGTATTACGGTGCTAAGATATGAACTCTTCTAAAAAAACATATAATTAACATTAATATAATTTTGTGATACATTTAAAATTATTTTTGGCATTACAAGGAAGTCAAGCTTAATACTACATTACTTAAAAGTTATTCCACTGTGTTAAACTGAAAAATCTTCTTGTATATTGTGCAGTTTCAATGAAAATCGAAAATAATATTTTTCGACTTTATTTTTATTTGACTATTTAAAGATGAGTTGTAGTTTTGAATTAAATTACCCAGTGTAGAAAAATTCGTATAATTTCATTTTTAAGTTATTTTGAATAGTTTTGTTTAACATACAACCTGTAATGATTATCTTGTTTTATAGATTCTTAGGGCACTATTTGTAAAGTATTATGTAGTGAAAGTAAAGTACAAAGGTACCAAAATGAGGGGATTATTTCCTTCGCCCCTTTTCAGAGGTCGAGGTTTTTCCACGACACATAAGTTGTAGGGTAACTCGTCCCGGCCATCACCCAGGAAACAGTCTTTGTTATGGTTCTGCGGCTCCCGAGATTTACACAAACAACGTCTTACTGTGAAACCTTACAGTTCCTTTTTGGTTTAACCAACTGTTTACTACCATTACATTATGTTTACACATACTGTATGTATTCCACTGATTAAAACAGCTAAAAAATATATTTTGAGCCAGTTTGAAGAAAATTAACTGTTGCGTCTTACTCTTTTGTAGAGGGTTTCAATTATTTACGTACATTGTACATTTAGTTTCTTCTTTGCGAGTTGCCAACTATGGAATCATTGGTAAATATACGTATTATTTTTGTAAATATTTCAATTACATTTTTGATCAAATATACATCCAAGTTAGTATAGTAAAGTTAAATTGAAAAAAAAAAAAGAAAAACTACCTTCAGAGCTTTTTGAAATGAAATATGAGGATCACGTCTGAAGACGTAAAATGTGAACCGTTTAATAGGGAACAGTCGCTGCATTCTTAACAAGGCAGGCTGTTGGCTGATGGATTGTTGCACTGCCACCTTTTTCATTATTGTCATATAATTGATTTGCTTTCATATATAATTTAATAATAATTGTTCGTCATAAGTTACTATGGTTCAAGTACTAGTATATTAATAAATGCAAATTCTACTTTTTCTACTCTACATTAGTTTATAATCTAATCATATTTCCTCTTGTACTGTGTTAAGATCACAATTATCTTTGAGCTATACCTCTTTTTAAATATTTTAACGAGGGACTTAAATTTGAACAGTTGATTAAAAATGTGTAAACAAAATGGATAATAATACTATGTGGATCTGTATTAAAAAAAGAATTACTCCCCTTTATTAAAAGCCTTCGATCATCAATGTGAATTTACGGTCAATTATGTGTAATCCACAACTTACTTCATTAGTCACAGCAGTAACAGGCTCCACAATCCATGTTTCAGTTGTACTTTTTAGCAGTAAATACTATTTCTCAAAAATGCTGGGTATAAATAATTTTGTATAAAAAAAACTATGCAATACAACACAACTGAACATAAAGTAATACAAACTTATGTAGATAAGAAAATTTGTAAATGTTTGCCATTACGTTGTTTTAAAAGTAAAATATCATTTACACTTTCTAGAGGGAAGGTGTGTGTTAGAAAGGAAGAAATATTCTCTATTTCATAATAACCATTTAACATTTTAAACTCATCATCATGATGAACAGAAATGCAGATGAATTAAAAACAAAATTGAAATACTCACCTCTCTTTTCAATCCACTTCAAATTGCATGTTATTACATCCCCTGGTTGTATATAATTTTAGTTTATAGTTTAAGAGTAGTGTAGTATTATGACCTGAGTTGTACTGAAAAGTACAACTTTTTATTTATTTATTCGGAAAATTCACTTTTTCGCCATCTTGACCGTAAAAGTTTTATTAGTTTATTTAATTTATTTTACTTTTAGGTTCTTTTCCGGCAACAATTCAATGGTTAGGCCAACATATTGTAAATTTCCCGATACAATTCGTCATCGAGCTTGTATTAAACTCGATGCATTTATGCAGTAGTTCACTCGTTGAATAAATGTTTCTCAAGCGTTTTTAATGAATGTAAACTATATAAAAAATGCACTTTAACTCCAATTATATTATCCTGATGGTACCTATTTATTTAAACATTGAAATTTCTTCCATTAGTAAAAAATAGCTAACATAAAAGTTACAGATTTGTTTTATATTTAGAACGTTGTTTCAAATATAACAATTTTACTTTCTTCAAAGATTTTTTTTAATGTGTTAGGTTTTATTCAAATTTGAATGTAGTAGAAATGGTGTAGTATAAATGTCTTATATAATGCTGGGCTCAAATAAGTGGTAAACTAAATAAAAGCATTTTATGTCTAGGTGGTTCTAATCGTGTAGGAAGCCTTGGCTGTTTAGTTACTGAACAGAAACATTTGAAGTAAACAAAACAATAAATAAACTGACTTTTCAAAATCATGGAGATATACTTCTGCATATAGAGTCTTTTTCTTGTGAAAAAAGAATAAATGTTGTATAATTCATTTTGTATAGACGTTAAAATTATCACTTGAAAACATCATTTATGTTTAAGATGGCTCCCAACTAATTCTTTTTAAAGTTTTATAAAAACAGCAACTGTAAGATAACTTATCGTTTGCAGCACATTCACGTTTGGATTTGATCAAAAGTTTCTTTCCGCCATTTATTGAAGTCCCACACTCTTTTCACTTCCTTCAGCCCCAGACTTCAGAATACACTTTTATAGGAATGATATACGGAAATGTGACATGTCTTTATAACGTAAATTGCCAAAGTCATAAGTATATAAGGTAATTTCCTTTATCAGCCGTATATACCTGGTGAGGCATATACTTGGTTTAACATTTCAATATAAGTAAAATGCAATGGAACAGTTATTTTAAGATAATACGAACAACGATGTTATCTTTTGTCGTAACTTCACCCGTCATGTCAGTTATAATGGAATCTTATTATTTACAGTGGAACATTACATAAATATACATCTTGCATGTATATTTGTAAATATAACTCTTACATATCATTTTGAACTCGTCAATATTTTATACAGAGATCAAGTCAGTATTTCTAACATATATCGACTGAAATATTTGCAACCTCATATACAAATATCTTGATGAGGCGTCCACACAATCGAATCATTACGTAAGGAAGGGAGCAGAATTGTGTCATAAAGAACGGTTAGTCCTAAAAACATGGTTCAGCTATTAGTCAAAAACCAAAGGAAAAAAAATGAAACTTAAAAACAAATTATAACCCTTACAGAAGAAGAAAAAGAGAATAAAATATAAAAAACTGTGAAAAAAGACGTCAGGTTGAATTTACAGTATATCTTATTCTGATAAATTTCCATTTATTAAGTTTACCGCACAGTAATAGACAAATTGTAATTGTACTGTTACAATACAAGAGCCCAGAGACTTATGTATCTTAGATTGACGTTTTATTGATTTATAATATCAACTAATGTGTCAAATTAAGTCAAATTCATGGTTCTGAAGTTATATTCAGAACCATGAATTTAAAGAATGATGTTTAAAGAAGATAAACATAAAACAGCAATTTCTTTTATTAATAATATTGGTGAATGTTTTATAAAACTCCCAAATCATCATAATACTTCTACATCATTGTATATGTTCGTTTCCAAACAGTTTTCTTACTTAAGTACAAGGTCTTCAAGTTTCAACATACTCTGAAAATGTCACCAATAAAGTTTGTGGGGCCTTACAAGTGCGGATTTAAATTTTTCAAACTGCTTTAATTGAATGAATTTTAACAAACTGATATCAAAACCAGTACTGATATTGTGCTAAAAACATTTCGTCATACGTAAAACATAACACTTTTAGTTGCTAGTTAACTATAGAGCAACTTCAATAGTGCTAGTCAACAATAAACTACCATATACATACTTGGTTTTCAATATATTTGTAAAATGCAAACTCTTTTTTAAATAGTTGATATTTCATTAAAATGAACGTTAACATAATATAAAAATATTAACAAATTCTATTAGGGTCTAAACATTAAATATTCTTCTTCCATAAAAGTTTTTTGTTTCTTATTTTTTTCTGTAATTATATGAATAACACGACACTATTTTACCATTGGATTTATTTGTTTAATTAATTTATGCCTAAACAAAAAGAAAACTGTGGGTTACAATATGGTGTTATTAAAAGCTTAAAAAATATATATATATAATATATCTTTTGTTTGACGGGAACGTTTTTGTTGGAAGATAAAACAAACGGTAAAATAAAAACATTTCAATTCTTCTCAGGCACTTGTCTCTCTGTTTTTAAAAGGAAAATCATCCACTCCTAAAATATTATCCGTTTGTAACTGCTTTAGCTTGGATTATATCTAGATTTTAACATTACCTAGTACAATAAATAATCTTATTTCAATTATTAATATTATATCAATTTGTATGATATACTTAAATTAATTCCTTACAACGTAGACAAATAATTAAAAGACACAAGAGTAAATTAACCATATTTTTAAGAGTGTCGTACTAGACCACCCGTAAACGTACAGTGGAAATGACCCACTCACCCCCCCCCCACCAATAGACGTACGGTAGTGATGACCCTCCACCCACCCATACACGTACGTTAATTATGACCCTCCCACCCATCCATAAACGTACGTTGGTGATGACCCTCCCACCAACCCATAGACGTACGTCGGTGATGACCCTCCCACGCATCGATACACGTAAAGTGGAGATGATCCAGCCATACACTTACATTGGTAATGACCCGTAGGTACATGCATAGTGACATACAGAGTGTCACAAAAAAAGTTGTCCTGGCTGTTAATTTTTGAATTAAACTCCATTTAGTGTCTATCTGTCTTTTTGTGTTTTTTTTTTCAAAAGAAAAAAATACAAATAAATAAATAATAATTCTGATAATATTTTTGAATCAACTGGCAAAACATTTTCTTTATTTGTATCCTGCATCAGTAATACACCAATGAAAAATGTATGTTATCCTCAGTCATTTCAAAATGGTAGCCAGTAAAAATGTTTAAATGATTTTTTTACAAGATGTTTGGAGTTTAAAGTATTACTTACCACCATTTAAAGTGGCTACAGATATCTCAGACATCCTCCAGGACGACTCTCTCAGAGGAGAAGGTATAAATCCTAGGGCAATAGCTTTCTTGTACATTCTTCATTTTTGAAACACAAAGACAGTACTTTAGACCCAGCCAATCTTCGGTAGGACTCAACTGAAGAATATCATTTCGGAGTATAGTAGTCCCCAAACCATCCTCCAAGAGGACTCTCTCAGAAGAGAAGGTATGAAGCATCGGGCACCAGCTTTCCTGTACATACTTCACTTTTGAAACACAAAGACAGTAATTAAACCCAGCTAATCCTCGGTAAGACAACTCAGGAATACATTTCGGAGCATAGTAGTCCCTAAACCATCCTCCAAGAGGACATTCTCAGAGGAGAAGGTATGAAGTATAAGGTACCAGCTTTCCTGTACATACTTCACTTTTGAAACACAAAGACCCAGCCTATCCTCGGTAAGACAACTGAGGAATAGCATTTCGGAGCATAGTAGTCCCTAAACCATCCTCCAAGAGGACACTCTCAGAGGAGAAGGTATGAAGCATAGGGCACCAGCTTTCCTGTACAGACTTCACTTTTGAAATACAAAGACAATACATTAGACCCAGCTTATCCTTGGTAAGACAACTGAGGAATAGCATTTCGGAGCATATTAGTCCCCAAACCATCCTCCAAGAGGACACTCTCAGAGGAGAAGGCACTACATAGTAGGTACCTAATTAGAAGTAAGGAAACTAAAGTTTAGCAATTATAAATAATAAACTACACAGTGTCCTTAATAATGCATGTGCTTACACATCGTGGAATATTTTACAATGTTAAAACCACGTTCAACATTGTAAAGTCAAATAAAACTGTCATTTACAAGTTTTAACCGCCAAACTTTATGCCACAGGGCACATGTCCTTGGCCCCTTCGACATTTTTAACAACGGTTTCACATAACATCTCACTTTGAAATCAATTTTAAGTAAAAGGATTGCATATAATTCTGCCATAATTATAATCCTTATATAATATACATCCATACAAAGTATATAAGTACATTTTTGTATATAAACGTCAAGATAATAATAGAATATATAATTAATAACAATTTGTTTGAGATTATTTTTAAAAGTAATAATGAAAAAGATGTTTAACTTTTAGGCATTTAAATGTTCCTTAACCGATACCCTTAAATGGCATACAGAATAATGATGGTATAAAGTGTATTCATAAAAAGAAACTTCAACTTAACCAGGGCACTCTACTGACAACCAACAGTTTCATGTGATGTTTCTATGTTTACTTTTTCATAATAATGTTAAACATTATAATACTAATACAGAGACCACTGTTGATCTTGCTAATACAGAGTGTAATATGTATATATTACGTGTAAATTTACTGAGATTAATTAGATTGATAAAATACAATAGAATAAACCAGTTAACTACAGAAATATATGTCTTTAAAATAAACAAACAAACAGTACAATCAAATAAAAACAAGGCAATGGCTATGTTATTTAACTATCCACGAATATTTAAACTAATCTATTTTTTATCATTTAATAATATAATTTAAACATGTTTTTATTATTTAATAGCAGTTGTTGGTATTAATAATAAAATTTATTATCCTTAGAAATACTGTGTTTGTATTTCTAAGGATAATAACTTTTACTCTAAGTGAATCCTTAGTACTGTAAGGATTTGGATATAATTACGAATAAAATAGAATTTTATTCCTTATATTTTATTGTAAAGCCGAAAGACAAACAAACAGTGCCTTACCGTCGTTTATGTTGTGGCGAGATGCTCTTGTCCACAACGACTTCAAGAAAGCCAGAATGCAACAACCGTTAACAGTATCGTTTGTAAACACAAAATACGCGTTCACGTTTTTATATTATAGCAAATAAAAATAACAAGGTTAAGTATAAATTGAACATTATTGTACTATTTTGTTATAGGACTTATTGCCTGTTTCGTTCTATAACCAAAACCTCTTCATTCTATAGAATATCCATTGTTTGATTTAATATCAATTATAGATGGTTGGAAAATTCACTGGAACATTAGGACACAAGTTTAATTAATTAACAATGATATATACGTTCACTTTCCAGCAAGGAATGTGCGCTTTACTACTAGTATAGGTTAAAAATTATCTTAAAATAATCTATTTTCTCTCAGTGTTTTCAAAACCCCGTTTTTAAGCTAAATTATAAAATATTGCTTGCATTAAAATATTGGTTTCATAATTTTGATAAGCTATTTTTGATCACTTTATTTATCAGTAGTTTACTTTTTTAAAACAATACTGTAAAAACCACAAGGATTTTTAAAAGGCACCTATTCGATGTGAAAAACACTTTTATTCTACTGTATAATCTAATTATAATTAATCAATGATGTATTTTTGTCTTTTTTGTCCACCAACCTTTTGAATGTGGATAATTAATTTATAGAATAAATTATCTTTGTAGGATACATGGATTTTAAAATTTAAATAGCAGTAATTTTTTCCAACTACTATAAAACGTTTAATAACAACGTTTCCATAATTACAGCATCCCTGAGATTGCATCTACAGAGCGTTGATGGCTTTGTAATTAGTTTTACAGTGACAAACGTGATTTCCGACCAGACGTTTTATTTATACTTCTCCTTCGACGTCAAATCCCACTACAACAAGTTGAACTATAACATTTGAAAGGATCCAATGATTGATCTTTAAATATTAAACATATTAAGACTAACCTTTCAAAAGTTCAGATTTGAAGTTATTGTTTTATTTCCATCGGTATTAGAGTACCATCTTCACGTGAAATATAAAAACATAGTTTGTTTAAGATTGTTTATAACAGTTAATGAAAATATAAATAAAACAAAAAAAGGAAACAAATAAAGCAATACAGTTATGTTAGCTCAAATAATTTTAAAACATATCCAATGTAACAAAATGAAGGATGGAGGGGGAGATAAATTAAGTCACTGCACTAGGAATTTTATCAGCTTATCTTCTATAATAATGAATTAAAGGCAAGTACTAGAGACTTAAGTAGTTTCTCATTTGAAACAGTAAAATTTTTATCACTTTTCATATACTTATAAATTTCAAATTCTTCAAACTTGTTTACTTCATGACCATGTATTACTTTAAATTGCTATAAATAGATCGGTGTTGCACACACATATTTTCAATATTATAAGAATATGTGTTGTCTTTAATTTATGTCTTTAAAACATTGCTTTCTGTTGTTTTTTATTATTATTTTCCGGTTTTTTATATTATAATATTCACAATTACATTTTACATGTTCGGCTTCTTTAATTGTGTGTAAGTTTATTACTAGTAGACTAATATCATCAATTGAAAAAGATAGTATTGGTAATATTTCATATATATTTAACTGCACGTTTATCTCAGGAAACAAATTCTATTTCTCAAAATAAACAGATAATAGCAACCCTATTAGCCTAATAGTTGTTTAATATAAGAACTAAATATTGCAAAAAAATTGTTTTTACCTTTAATTATTTTTTTTAATATACAGTAAATGTGTTTTCTGTACAGCAATAATTATGTTTTAAAATCAATAAGTGATAAATTAAACCTTATTTTTAACTGTCTATATTAGATTCAATATTATCTTTTTTAAATTTTTTTTATTTTATCAATGGGAAAATTAAATTAGTTCCGTTTCTTATATAAGAAAAAATAAGGGTTATATCCAAAATATAAATTATTTATTGCGTATTGGCCCTACACGTGATGGTTAAAGATGCAGTTTAGCTTTGAAATATCTATCTTAAACTGCAAAGATGGAACTTTATAACCAGTTGCCTCATTGAGTATTCTGAGAGCTTTTCATTTTTAAACCTTGGAGTGTTACAATTTTTATGATTATTCTACGTGCTTGGAAGTTTCAATTTAGAAAAACAGAAATTGTTTATTCGTTGCTAGAGGGTGAATAAAATTTAATAAAACTTATATATTTTGTACTATAAAAATAATTAAACCGTGTGAGGTAGATATTTGCTGATTTTATATCAATTTTGAAAGTTCTGTATATTGTGAAATATCTTAAGTTGTATAGGTTAATTCATGTACCCCGTCTGCTTTTTTCAATATTTTAAGGGTGTGTACTCGCATATTTATACACCTAATAGAGTTCCAATATTTATGACTTTAAAATATTTAGTAACACACATTTCTGTTCTACTTTATAATAATCACGCATCTTTGAAACCGACATTTTCAATATACAAGTTATTTGATAAAGCTATTATATTAAACTAAACTTTTGATTATTAGTAATATTTCACATATAACTATTACTGACAGCTATTTCTGGATGACATTGCAAGCTGTTATACCGTGAGAGAATAAAAGGTTATGATAAATCACATTATGGATAATTGTTTTCAATCAACTGCACAAGTAAAGATTACGACTTGTTGCTCCCTTAGGTAGGTCCATCACATATTCCCTGACCATGGTATGAGCGCCAAGTATCTCTGTACAATCAAATATTTAAAATTGGTGTAAACATATTTATAATATATAACATAGGCTACACACATCCTAAGTGGGGGTATTCGAATATTGATGAATTTTCTGATAAAATAATGTGTAAACTAAGCGTTTTGTTTTAAGATAGAAAACTACGATAATTACTGTTTGATAAACAAACAAAAAAATATACCAGTTACCTCGATAGCTTTTTTCTTAGTATTTAAAAAATACTAAGATAAAAAACACCGGTTTTTCGGTTCTAAATGAAACTGTGATATCATGACTGCAAAAATTAAATTATAATTTCAAATGAGAAAATGCTTCTTTAACATTCTGTAGGAAAGATACGTTTGAATATTATTCCCTTCAAAACAATACTTACAATGTTATGAGTTTAAGAATAAGATGTGCCTTAATCGCATTTACGGTTCATTGACTCATGAAAACAATCATCTTATTGTACTAAGAATAATAATAAGATAATATACACTGATATTGACTTAACGTTTATTAACATAATGAAATTGACAAGAACCTCTCACATAGACTTTGAGTAATTCTTACAAACGTCTTATTGTTAACTTGATTGTAAAACTCACAGTTAAAGAAATATTTTTAATTTTAGGAAAGTACATATTTGTAATGTTTATTATATGGCCTTTAATTGTTTTCCAAATTTCTTAGTATACGCTTGATTCATTATACAGTTAAGAATTTATTTATAATTATAAATAGATATATTTATAACCCTATTTGTATTCTATGTTAAACTGATGATGGTCTTTCGAGACCGAAATCGATTTTAAACATTAAAAAAAATCAAGAAAAGATTGCTAAGTGTAGTTCTTTTTATATATATATATAAGAATTTAACTATTTTGAATCAATATAATTTGACAGCTGCTATGCAAGTTTGGATTTCCGAATGAATAAATAATTCAGTTTCCTTATTTAATAACTCTTACAATGGAAACTTGTTCACTCTCCGTAGTGAAACAGGTAACTTGAGTAATAAAGCAGGTCATAGTGTTGATTGCAACACGTTTGCCATGAGTAGTTCTGTGGCAATAAAGAATGTGTCAGACCGTATTTCACGGTGAACAGTTCAATCTGAGTCTGCCCCACCTGTTTGGTGGAGCAAGGCCAAAATGCGTTAGCCAATATCCCGCCAATGTATTACTCTTACAGCCCTTACCCCATTATTGTCTTTTATGGGATTAATACAGAATCCCTCCATCAGATTTTAAGCCGTATGTACTACTAGCAGTATATAATAAATCAACTTTTACCTCGTTGGATTTATGTTTCAGTAAAACAATTTCAATGTCATTAAAACGTAAAATATATTAGTTTCAGGTACTATAATCCAGTTACATTCTTATAATTTTATGCAAGGAAATAACTTTTCTAATTTTTTTATAATAGAATGTTCTTTGTTTTTTTTAACTATACTCTAGATACTCAAGGTGTCCATAAAATCCACGTATATCACTTCAACACAAACAGATAGAAAATATCTCGTAGGGAAACATTATTTTGGGGAAATTAGTATTGTCTGGGATGCATAAGAATTTCTCCCCCACACTGAAAATCGGTGGTTGCTGGGATAAGTCGAAAATCTCATATAAGGCACTCTATCGATTAGCATATCGTATTCAACATCTTTACCAAAAAGGAGTTTAGTTTAGGTATCAAACCTGTTGTTATGAGGTATGTGCTTAAATCAAGGTAAATGAGGTGGCCTCTTTTATATTAGGTAAAATTTTAATTCAAACTCCCTCTTTACGTCAGCAACTTTCTTGTAAGATTGATCGTCTTGTGTTTCGTTGAATGAGTTGGGTTTCATACCTCGTATTTATAGTATAAACATGGAATGAGGTAGTTGTCCCTCCACTTCCATATAGTACAACAGCACATAAGTGGACTGTAGTGGGTTTACTCATACTTATAGTATAAACATGGAATGAGGTAGTTGTCCCTCCTCTTGTTTAAGTACAACAGCACATATGTTGAATGTAGTGGGTTTCCTACCTCATATTTATAGTATAAACATGGAATGGGGTAGTTGTCCCTCCCCTTGTTTAAGTACAACAGCACATATGTTGAATGTCGTGGGTTTCCTCATATTTATAGTATAAACATGGAATGAGGTAGTTGTCCCTCCTCTTGTTTAAGTACAACAGCACATAATATGTTGAATGTCGTGGGTTTCTTCATATTTATAGTATAAACAAGGAATGAGGTAGTTGTCCCTCCTCTTGTTTAAGTACAACAGCACATATGTTGAATGTCGTGGGTTTCCTCATATTTATAGTATAAACATGGAATGAGGTAGTTGTCCCTCCTCTTGTTTAAGTACAACAGCACATATGTTGAATATCGTGGGTTTCCTCATATTTATAGTATAAACATGGAATGAGGTAGTTGTCCCTCCTCTTGTTTAAGTACAACAGCACATATGTTGAATGTCGTGGGTTTCCTCATATTTATAGTATAAACATGGAATGAGGTAGTTGTCCCTCCTCTCGTTTAAGTACAACAGCACATATGTTGAATGTCGTGGGTTTCCTCATATTTATAGTATAAACATGGAATGAGGTAGTTGTCCCTCCTCTTGTTTAAGTACAACAGCACATAATATGTTGAATGTCGTGGGTTTCTTCATATTTATAATATAAACAAGGAATGAGGTAGTTGTCCCTCCTCTTGTTTAAGTACAACAGCACATATGTTGAATATCGTGGGTTTCCTCATATTTATAGTATAAACATGGAATGAGGTAGTTGTCCGTACTCTTGTTTAAGTACAACAGCACATATGTTGAATGTCGTTGGTTTCCTACCTCATATTTATAGTATAAACATCGAATGAGGTAGTTGTCCCTCCTCTTGTTTAAGTACAACAGCACATATATTGAATGTCGTGGGTTTCCTACCTCATGTTTATAGTATAAACATCGAATGGGGTAGTTGTCCCTCCTCTTGTTTAAGTACAACAGCACATATGTTGAATGTCGTGGGTTTCCTCATATTTATAGTATAAACATCGAATGAGGTAGTTGTCCCTCCTCTTGTTTAAGTACAACCGCACATATGTTGAATGTCGTGGGTTTCCTACCTCATGTTTATAGTATAAACATCGAATGGGGTAGTTGTCCCTCCTCTTGTTTAAGTACAACAGCACATATGTTGAATGTCGTGGGTTACCTCATGTTTATAGTACAAACATCGAATGGGGTAGTTGTCCCTCCTCTTATTTAAGTATAACAGCATATATGTTGAATGTCGTGGGTTTCCCACCTCATGTTTATAGTATAAACATCGAATGGGGTAGTTGTCCCTCCTCTTGTTTAATTACAACAGCACATATGTTGAATGTCATGGGTTACCTCATGTTTATAGTACAAACATCGAATGGGGTAGTTGTCCCTCCTCTTATTTAAGTACAACAGCATATATGTTGAATGTCGTGGGTTTCCTACCTCATGTTTATAGTATAAACATCGAATGGGGTAGTTGTCCCTCCTCTTGTTTAAGTACAACAGCACATATATTGAATGTCGTGGGTGTCCTACCTCATATTTATAGTATAAACATCGAATGGGGTAGTTGTCCCTCCCCATGTTTAAGTACAACAGCACATATGTTGAATGTCATGGGTTTCCTCATATTTATAGTATAAACATGGAATGAGGTAGGTGTCCCTCCTCTTGTTTAAGTACAACAGCACATATGTTGAATATCGTGTGTTTCCTCATATTTATAGTATAAACATGGAATGAGGTAGTTGTCCATCCTCTTGTTTACGTACAACAGCACATATGTTGAATGTCGTGGGTGTCCTCATATTTATAGTATAAACATCGAATGAGGTAGTTGTCCCTCCTCTTCCTTATAGTACAACAGCACACATGTTGAATGTTGTGGGTTTCCTCATATTTATAGTATAAACATGGAATGAGGTAGTTGTCCCTCCTCTTGTTTAAGTACAACAGCACATATGTTGAATATCGTATGTTTCCTCATATTTATAGTATAAACATGGAATGAGGTAGTTGTCCCTCCTCTTGTTTAAGTACAACAGCACATATGTTGAATGTCGTGGGTTTCCTCATATTTATAGTATAAACATCGAATGAGGTAGTTGTCCCTCCTCTCGTTTAAGTACAACAGCACATATGTTGAATATCGTGGGTTTCCTCATATTTATAGTATAAACATGGAATGAGGTAGTTGTCCCTCCTCTTGTTTAAGTACAACAGCACATAATATGTTGAATGTCGTGGGTTTCTTCATATTTATAATATAAACAAGGAATGAGGTAGTTGTCCCTCCTCTTGTTTAAGTACAACAGCACATATGTTGAATATCGTGGGTTTCCTCATATTTATAGTATAAACATGGAATGAGGTAGTTGTCCGTACTCTTGTTTAAGTACAACAGCACATATGTTGAATGTCGTTGGTTTCCTACCTCATATTTATAGTATAAACATCGAATGAGGTAGTTGTCCCTCCTCTTGTTTAAGTACAACAGCACATATATTGAATGTCGTGGGTTTCCTACCTCATGTTTATAGTATAAACATCGAATGGGGTAGTTGTCCCTCCTCTTGTTTAAGTACAACAGCACATATGTTGAATGTCGTGGGTTTCCTCATATTTATAGTATAAACATCGAATGAGGTAGTTGTCCCTCCTCTTGTTTAAGTACAACCGCACATATGTTGAATGTCGTGGGTTTCCTACCTCATGTTTATAGTATAAACATCGAATGGGGTAGTTGTCCCTCCTCTTGTTTAAGTACAACAGCACATATGTTGAATGTCGTGGGTTACCTCATGTTTATAGTACAAACATCGAATGGGGTAGTTGTCCCTCCTCTTATTTAAGTATAACAGCATATATGTTGAATGTCGTGGGTTTCCCACCTCATGTTTATAGTATAAACATCGAATGGGGTAGTTGTCCCTCCTCTTGTTTAATTACAACAGCACATATGTTGAATGTCATGGGTTACCTCATGTTTATAGTACAAACATCGAATGGGGTAGTTGTCCCTCCTCTTATTTAAGTACAACAGCATATATGTTGAATGTCGTGGGTTTCCTACCTCATGTTTATAGTATAAACATCGAATGGGGTAGTTGTCCCTCCTCTTGTTTAAGTACAACAGCACATATATTGAATGTCGTGGGTGTCCTACCTCATATTTATAGTATAAACATCGAATGGGGTAGTTGTCCCTCCCCATGTTTAAGTACAACAGCACATATGTTGAATGTCATGGGTTTCCTCATATTTATAGTATAAACATGGAATGAGGTAGGTGTCCCTCCTCTTGTTTAAGTACAACAGCACATATGTTGAATATCGTGTGTTTCCTCATATTTATAGTATAAACATGGAATGAGGTAGTTGTCCATCCTCTTGTTTACGTACAACAGCACATATGTTGAATGTCGTGGGTGTCCTCATATTTATAGTATAAACATCGAATGAGGTAGTTGTCCCTCCTCTTCCTTATAGTACAACAGCACACATGTTGAATGTTGTGGGTTTCCTCATATTTATAGTATAAACATGGAATGAGGTAGTTGTCCCTCCTCTTGTTTAAGTACAACAGCACATATGTTGAATATCGTGTGTTTCCTCATATTTATAGTATAAACATGGAATGAGGTAGGTGTCCCTCCTCTTGTTTAAGTACAATAGCACATATGTTGAATGTCGTGGGTTTCCTCATATTTATAGTATAAACATCGAATGAGGTAGTTGTCCCTCCTCTCGTTTAAGTACAACAGCACATATGTTGAATATCGTGGGTTTCCTCATATTTATAGTATAAACATGGAGTGAGGTAGTTGTCCGTACTCTTGTTTAAGTACAACAGCACATATGTTGAATGTCGTTGGTTTCCTACCTCATATTTATAGTATAAACATGGAATGAGGTAGTTGTCCCTCCTCTTGTTTAAGTACAACAGCACATATGTTGAATATCGTGGGTTTCCTCATATTTATAGTATAAACATCGAATGAGGTAGTTGTCCCTCCTCTTGTTTAAGTACAACAGCATATATGTTGAATGTCGTGGGTTTCCTCATATTTATAGTATAAACTTTGAATGAAGTAATTGTCCCTCCACTTCCTTATAGTACAACAGTTATACACGTTGATAGCTCTCCTCCTGTTTAAATACCATAACACACTTTTTGAATGAGGATATCGACTCTTATCTTAGTAAGAACAGGATTCATCAGCAAAATAAATAAACGAGGAGAGAGCCCCTTCTCTTATCTTGTTATTTAGGTATACCAGAACACACGTAGTTGTCTATCCTGTTTATTTATAGTTAGTATATAAATTTTAACACGTAAAAAAGAACGTATTGTACAAATAAAATATGTCTATGTCTACAATAGTACTGAAGATTTATTGGTAAGGCATAATAGTCTCCTATCCGTTTTAAATACAACTGCACTCATATCACCCCCTCCTTGTTTCATATTCTGCAACACAGATATTGAATGTGGTAGTTTTCCCTCCTCTTGTTTATGGTACAAACGTCATGTCAGTAGTAGTCTCTCATTCCTATCAGATACAACAGCATACTGAAGAGGGTAGGTTTTCCATCCTCATCTTTATAGAAAATACGTCATATTTAGTAGTTGTTTCACATTCAACAGCATACATGTTGAACGAGGTAGTTATCTTCTATCTTATTTCATACTTGTTATTGTTATTTCGTAACCCAGCTTTTGAATTTGTAAAACAATAACATCTCATGAATATAAATGAGGGGTGATGAGGGTAAACTCAGAAATTTCAGCTTCTTGAAACGATCTCTAGACCTTGACGACTTTTATGTTTTTCACAGTGATGGTAACAGTTTTTTATTACGTGAATATTCGTCCCATTTAACTGAGTCATTCAGGATAAATCTATGGCTTTGAGATAATAAAAATATTGTATTTAATCAGATTATTGAAAATAGCACGTAAATAATTATTATACGCTTTGTATTCACACTAGTAAGCATTTGTACTAGTAAACATCCATTTATATTTCAATAAATAATTTGATTATAAACAAATCAAGTAATAGAAAACATCAAAGTAAATGACGCACTGCCATGAAACCAACTTAGCTCTTTGACTCTTTGATTTGCGTGAGTAAGATGTAATGTCAGTGATGTAAATAGATATGGATGTGTTTGCAGATTAATTGAATTGACTTGACAACTTATTAAAGAAATAATTAATTACATTGACATTTATGTTAAAACACCTTAGTGCAGATTAAATTACTACAAGCTATATGAATAAGTTAGTTATTCTATGTTTAGTTAGTCAAAGTGTGAATGTAATTTTACTATCTACTGACCCCTTTACTGTACATACACTGAAACCACAGTAGTATTGCAGATGATGTACATTACCGTACATCTATAAGCAGTGATAATTAATATTGTACACGTCTGACATAATTTTTCCAAGTCGCTATTTTCCTTGCCACTCTTTTACAAACAAATAGGGCTCACTCTTCAAAACTTTAACCATTTCAGAAGTGGTGGAGCCTGGGATATCATCTACACCTCCAGAGTTCAACTCTGTCGTAATATATTCCTTCAAATTGTTGTAAGGTAGTTTCAGAATCAAACCCCAAAGAATCTCTGTATGAACATACTTGGGTTATTTATTTTCTTTTTGGCATAAAATATTGCTGTATATAACTTTGCGATCCAATATCTTCACATCTCTGCTACCTGATATATACTTCGTAACGGTAACGCCGGTTCGTGAGATATAAGCTGGTTCAGCTACTATTAGTTGGTCCAGCAATGTCACTGACGTAGCAGATATTCTCATGGGTCCAGTTTTTAAGTATACTGCATTACAACCTTATTACAAGAGTCGTCATAAGTACTTGGACAGATAAATGCTAGTGTTCACCCACATATAGCACAGAGATAGTATGCTATATGTATCTCTGTGCTATATAGGTTAATAAAAATAGAGCGAAACAAACGGGGGACGTGCTGTAACCCACGGTTGGTGGTCTGTAAGTTGGACCCAAGACAAAACTTTTTTACTATCAGAACAACACAAATATATGTCAGCACATTGAGACACATTGTGTGTGATATTCCTTCCTTGTATAGCGTGGTACCACCAACATAGCGTGGCTGACTATGTTTGGGAACACGAAAGCTACGCAGTAAAGTGTACGCGGGGATCGAATAATAGCTATTACTATAATCAACTTGATCATATGTGGAGACCCAATAGTTACGTAGTAAAGTTTACTCTGATATCGAGTAACAGCTACTACTTTTGTCAGCATGCCCATGTGTGGAGACACGATATCTACGTAGTAAAGTGCATCCCGGTATCGAGTAATAGCTATTACAATAGTCAACTTGACCATGTGTGGAGACCCAATAGCTACGTATTAAAGTGTACTCCAATATCGATTAATAGCTATTATTTTTGTCAGCTTGCCCATGTGTGGAGACACGATAGCTACGTAGTAAAGTGTACCCCAGTATCGAGTAACAGCTATTACCACGGTAACTAGAATAATACGGTAGGGTTCACGCGCATGGTGCGCAGTAAATCTTGGTGTCAGTGACGTCACACAGACGTATCAGCTGGTTCATCGGTTAAACTGAATCTAGTAATAATCAGTAACTGCTTTTCTTAAATCCCTGTTTCCGTTCACGACTAGGCTTTAACCAGAAAATAACTATTACTAAAACACTAAGGTATAATACTAAGGTAAAACACTAGTATAATAATACTATTTTATATTATTATTACTGAAATTTGGCCAAATTAAATAAAAATAGAACATTTTCAGACAAAAGAACTGTTTTTTTTATTAAAAAAAAGCTATAACTGTAATAATTCGAGACTAAATTATATTTATTAGGCTCAATATAAACAGCTGTTTCAATACTAGACAGTTGTTATTTATTGATACATTTCCAAATAAAAACTAAACGACCATATTTTAATTGGATTAATTGGACAAGCTGATGGAGCCACCTTTTATTACTAACCAACCGTTAAACAAACATCAATATAATATAGACTACTCATTAATAATATTATCATTGAAAGTATTTGTATAACATTAATAATATTTAATAACGGGTATTATGTTTGTGGTTAATGAAAACAGTGATTTAAGAAAAGCAGTTACTGATTATTACTATATTCAGTTTAACCGATGAACCAGCTGATATGTCTGTGTGACGTCATTGACACCAAGATTTACTGCGCATCATGCGCGTGAACCCTACCGTATTATTCTAGTTACCGTGAGCTATTACTATAATCAAGTTGACCACGTGAGGAGACACGATAGCTACGTAGTAAAGTACACCCCGGTATCGAGTAATAGCTATTACTACAGTCAACTTAACTATGTGTGGAGACACGATAGCTACGTTGTAAAGTGTACCCCGGTATCGTGTAATAGCTATTACTATAGTCATCTTGACCATGTGTGGAGATACGATAGCTACGTAGTGAAGTACACCACGGTATCGAATATCGAGTAATAGCTATTACTATGGTCAACTTGACTATGTGTGGAGACACGATAGCTACGTAGTAAAGTACTCCGGTATCGTGTAATAGCTGTTACTATAGTCAGCTTGACCATGTGTGGAGACCGTTTTACCTTGATTTTACTATTTTATTATTTCCATGCATTTATGCACATAGAAAACACAATAAGATGTATCTAGGAAAATTCTAAAAAAATATTAATATAGCCTAAGTACTGAGCAAATATCATCTTATAAAAGAGTCAAACATAATTTGAGACAATCTCCTTTAACAGAAAATGGACGAAAGACGATAACACCAGTAAAGGTTGTCAGTGTCTTAAAGGTAGATTTGTTTCTAGTTTACGTTATAACAATATATTTTTACGGTTCACTGCTCAGAGTTTTTTTAAGTGTGACTATAATATTCAGTGGTGAAATATTATTGAGATAAAATTGAAAAAATCGCCAGAATACATTTGTGTCTAGGGTTAATGAACACATGTGCGTTTACAGTATTTTGAATCATCTTTAGCTTTTTTTAGTCCCCTTGCATTACTATTTTATTTTGTAAGTAAATACACTCTGCTCTAACCGTGCAACTGTTAATAAATGCAATATGATTTTGTTTGGTATTCATATATATTTGTTTGATAAATTTAATTATTCATTAGCCAAGTATTAAAGATTAAATAATTTATCAAGATTTATTCATTGTAATGTGGAAAGTTACCACCCTATATATCTTCTTAGTGTTTGTTATAAGTTGCTGGAAAGACTGTTATAAAACAGAATATCACCTATTCTTGATCCTAATGTTCCAGTTGAGCAGACTGGTTTTCGCCCTGGCCGAAGTTGTTGCGACCAGATCCTTGCTCTGACATCATTTATTGAGAATGGGTTTGAAAACAAGGTAAAAACAACTGCAGCTTTTGTTAGGATCTCATAGAGGCTTATGACACAGCATGGAGTAAAGGTTTGTTCTACAGCCTCCGTCCCTGTCCTTTTCTTTTGCGACTTTTAGAGTAAATGCTAAGGAGCCAGGCTAATAAATTGTTACTGTATATCGGTCGCGAAGAAAGCTCATAGGGAAAGCTGAAAGATGGTCTGCCACAGGGGTCCGTACTTGCTCCAATTGTATTTAACGCGTATACTGCTTAAATCCTAATAACCAAGTCTAGAAAGTTTAAATATGCAGACGATATTGCTTTAGCTTATCAATATAAGGACTACACAGCTACTGAAGAAACACTCACAAACGATCTTGCAACCTTCGAAGAATATTTTAGAACCTGGAAGCTGAATCCTGAACCCATCAAAAACTGAAGTAGCCTGCTTCCGCCTAAGTAATCAACTAGCTAATCGAAAATTAAACATCTTTCTAAATGGTGTAAAACTCCACCACAATGATCATCCACAGTACCTGGAAGTAACGTTAGATCGATCACTGACGTTTAAAAGCCATCTTCAAAAGACAACAGCTAAAATTGAAACAAGGGCAAATGTACTACATCATATTGCTAGAACAACTTCGGGAGCCAACGCACACGTCCTGCGTACTACTGCTTTGTCACTGGTTTATTCAGCTGCTGAATACAGTGCTCCCGTATGACTAAATAGCGCACATACAAGAGCAATTGATGTCCAACTTAATACAGCATGAGAGCTATTATTAATTGTACTCTCATGGAAACTCCACTACCATGGCTCCCGATGCTGTGCAATATAGCTCCTCCAGAAATAAATCGTCAGGAGTCACTATATAAAGAATTCAATAAGATCTTGAATGCCTCGCACCTCCCCAATACCCAGGATCTCCCACGTCACTTAACATTTCGAAACCCACATCTACGTACTGCTTTACAGTTAAGCACATAAAATTTCTCACCCAATACTAGCCGGGCCATAGCGTGGAATAGTTTTGATGGACTAAATAAGTTCCTTATTAACGATCCATCAATACCTGTAGGTGGGATGAACCTCCCTCGTAGGGAGTGAACATTATTGAATCGGTTCCGAATTGGAGTGGGCAGATGTAACTACTGGAAATACAAATGGGGATTTCGGAAATGTAATTTCAGGGAGTCTATCCAAACAATGGAACACATAGTTACAGAGTGCCCCTTGCGCTGTTTTGCGGAATGATTAGCTAGCATAAATAGAATCAGTGAGGCAGGTATGAAATGGCTTGATGGATTGGATTTAACTTTGTGACAGGAGATAATTTGTTATTTATTTATTTATTTTTAAGTTTTATTAAACCACATCTCTAGCAATAGGGTGTCGGGGCTATAGGTATCAATAAATAAATATCTCCATCAGGGGTGTTATTTTTTTTTTTTTTTTTTTTTTGAGATTAAAACTACAAATGGTAAGTAATAGTACCAATATTGTATGTGTAAAGTTTAACGGTCATATACCACACACAATGCCAAAAAATTACGTTAAAGGAAATGCAGTCTTTCCATGTGACTAAGCTGATTCATCTCTGGCGGTAACAATAACATAGACACTATTGTATCATCAACCTAATGATGATGTTTACTGAGATATCAGCTCATTACAACACCATTGTTGGCTTTAAATTCGTATAATTGACTGTATTCATTCTGATGTCAAGGTTGTCATTTGGCTGTAAGTTTCTTATGTTAAAAAAATGTGGACGCTACAACAAAAGACTCAAGTGCGTGTTATGGCTTGAAGAGTACAAATCTGTAATTCGTGTTCAACGTCGGGCTCGTGATTACAACATTAATCCACCAACTTCAAAGACAATCTTACTGTAGAACAGAACAATTCAGGCTGATGGAAGTTTGATTTCAAAATCTGGAAAGCATGTAAAGAAGTAAGTAAGTGTACAAGTAATTAACAATGTGCGCAATTTGTTTAATCAAATTCCATGTAAATCAATTAGCTTATCTTCTAGATTACAGCAACTTCCTAAATCAACAGTTCATAACATTTTAAGTAAAAATCTCAAATTTCGTACATATAAGATTCAGCTGCTTTATCAAGTAATGCCAAGTGATTGTCCTTTGAGACTAGAATTTGCTAACAAGATGTTGAGTTACATTAATGAAAATCCCACATTTCTTCAAAATGTACTTTTCAGTGACGAGGCTGCTTTTCACCTCAGTGGATTAATAAACCGACACAACTATCGTATTTGGGAATTAAGAAATCCGCATGCCTCAGTAATGCATGAAAGAGACACACCAAAAATAAATGTTTGGCTGGGACTGATGCATAATGCAATTATTGGGCCTTTTTCACTGAACAAACAGTAACAGGCCACATTTATTTGGACATCTTATAAAACTTTGCAGTACCCAAAATGCCAGAACAAATCATATTCCAGCAAGACGATGCTCCACCACACTACCACAATGATGTTCGGGAGCAATTCCCTGGTCGTTGGATGGCCGGCAAGATCGCCAGATCTTACCCCTTTGGATTTCTTTGCATGGGGGTTCATCAAAGATGTCGTGTATCAGGAAAGAGTACAATGTTTACGGGAACTAAGGCATAGGATTGTGGCTGCAGTTGAGAGGACAACGCCAGAAATGCTCGCAAACACATGGCGGGATATTGAATACCGATTGGACCGTGTGAGAGCGACTTTTGGTGATCACATTGAACTTTACTAAATAAGATAACAATCTTGGTTGTATTTGTAACATGTTAGCATAGTTATTTTAAAATAAATATTACATTGTTATACAAACGAGTTAGTTATTTCTTGATACATCTAGCCCGGACACCCTGTTGTAATATAATTTAAACATTCACAATGAAAACCCAGTAATTTTATTTCAACTATAAGAAATAGGTCTACAAACAAGTCCTATGCCTACACTTTAACTATGTCTAGGAACGAAAAATGGTCAACTGATTAATAACTTTAATAGCTACATGAATAATATTACTATAAAAAGTGATTTCATAGTCTTGAGGTATGTTTTTTGTAATAACATTATTTATTTTTTTATTTATTCATAAGCCGCTTATCGTCAAGATATGGGCGAATATGGATTTTAAATGAGTGTGATGAGAGTAGATGAGTGAATGTAGTCATTGTTACAAACTAAGGCCGACTATTCCTTAGAAAGTTTCATTAATTAATAACCCAATGACAAATGAACAGCCGGTGGTTATCAGCTGATCCTTCTCAAAATGTATTGACTCTGATTGGGATCGAACTGTGAATCTTTAGCACATGAAGCTGGGATTGAACCAACTACGCTACCGACCAATTTAGTGTGTGAGTGTTCACAACTGAAAGAGAAATAAACTATTCAGAAAAAAAAATTGTGTACTGCTGTGTTTCAATAAATGTTTTAAAAAGTAGTTTTGATTGAACTATTTAATTTATGACTACTTATCAAACTGTCTGACATATTTATTAGTTGTCTGACAAATTTGGAGCTTCATGCAACAAAAACAGTATGAGTCAAACAATAATCTGTCTGTATCCAAATTTCAACGTAAGTTGTTAGCAAAAGATAAAGCACACGATTATTTTCCCGGTCAATAGCATTTTGTATTGCTTTATTTATTTATTTATTTTTTTATCTTATGTTGAGTTCGATATTTTACCAAGATCTAAACCTGGTGAAATATAAATCATGTTCCTTATATCTTGGTCGAACATAAGAAGCAGCCAATTGATTTGGAAAAGGCTAAAGGCAAGTGAAGAAAGAATAAGTTACGAGGCAGTGCTACAAACAATAAAAAGTAAGAAATTTAAATTATCAATTCATTTCAGCTTTAAGGAATGCTTTATTGTAATATCAAGATAGATGTTACAGAAGCCCTAGTACACACATACGGTGGTAATGACCCTATCGCCCATCCTTAAAGTGGTTATGTTCCACCTACCCAACACTGCATGCAAGGTGTTGATCACCCACTCATCCACCACTACACACATGATGGTGATGACCCACTCACCCACACCTACATGCAAGGTGGTGATGTCACCCACACCTACACGCAAAGGGGTGATGTCCCACTCACCCACCACTGCACGCAAGGTGGTGATGTTCCACTCACCCACCACTGTACGCAAGGTGCTTATGTTCCACTCACCCACCACTGCACGCAAAGTGGTGATGTTCCACTCACCCACCACTGTACGCAAGGTACTTATGTTCCAATCACGCACACCTACACGCAAGGTAGTGATGTTCCACTCACCTAACACTACATGCAAGGTGGTGATGTTCCACTCATCCATCATTACATGCAAGGTGGTGATGGCCCACACATCCAGCAATACACGCAAGATGGTGATGTCCCACTCACTTACCACTACGCAAAGTGGTGATGTTCCTCTCACCCACCACTGTACGCAAGGTGCTTATGTTCCACTCACCCACCACTGCACGCAAATTGGTGATGTTCCACTCACCCACCACTGTACGCAAGGTGGTGATGTCCCACTCACCACCACTGCACGCAAGGTGGTGATGTTCCACTCACCCACCACTGTACGCAAGGTGCTTATGTTCCACTCACGCACACCTACACGCAAGGTAGTGATGTTCCACTCACCCAACACTACATGCAAGGTGGTGATGTTCCACTCATCCATCATTACATGCAAGGTGGTGATGGCCCACACATCCAGCAATACACGCAAGATGGTGATGTCCCACTCACTTACCACTACACGCAAAGTGGTGATGTTCCTCTCACCCACCACTGTACGCAAGGTGCTTATGTTCCACTCACCCACCACTGCACGCAAATTGGTGATGCTCCACTCACCCACCACTGTACGCAAGGTGGTGATGTCCCACTCACCCACCACTGCACGCAAGGTGGTGATGTTCCACTCACCCACCACTGTACGCAAGGTGCTTATGTTCCACTCACGCACACCTACACGCAAGATGGTGATGTCCCACTCACTTACTACTACACGCAAGGTGGTGATGACCCACTCATCCACCCTTCCACGCAAGGCAGTGATGATTCCCGTATTAACATGCTCCATCAGCCAACTATATGCTGTAAAAACAACATATTTTGTATGATGATGGTAAAGTTATGCTCTGGTTTCTATGTTGATTTTGTTTGTCATTGATAGGCTATATCAATTCAGTACGTAGTACGATATATGTGTTCTGACACGACACTACCATGATTAATGTTAGTTTAATACCCCAGTTAACGTTTGTCAAAGTGGTTGTGGTTGGCTGCCTTCGGGCTTGTTATAATTAATTAATTGTCTACTGATATGTCACCAGCAGTCCGATACTTGAAGCAGTACAAATACGTTTTAATTAACGATTAGTTTTCATACATATTTAACAGTGTTTAATTATTTCTCTGAACATACTCTAATAATTAGTAGCCTGTCATTGTTATTTATTAAAAAAATAATTGCAATTATTATAATCTTGTTTTATTTCTTAAACTTCTTGCAGCTTGTTCTTTGAAGCTTGTTCCTATCAATGCACTATTATTACCTATTAATACTGAAATGTAACTGTGTTGTTATTTTACATGATACAGTACTTATGTGATTTCGAAATTTAAAACCTTGTTTATGTTATGTACAAAGTGTTGAAATAGTATGGAACCATCTCCATTGCTCTTAAATGGGTTAAGATAAGTAAATGAGATTTAGTATACCTCTGTAGAACGTTTTTTTCTATCTTTTGATGCAGTTTGTAATTGTTTTCAATCTAGAGGGGAGGGCCCGTGGAGGATTTTTTAAAAGTTTAAATGGAAGGCTATGATGAGTTATCCATCATTTTAAAGCCTATGTTTTCTTAATAAGACGCCACAAGTTCCAAGTCAAAAGTTCCACCCTATCAGAAATGGCAACTAGTTAACTCTAACAATCAGTCTAAATGATAGGTTTTAAAAGTAATAAAACTTAAAGTTTATTAATTTCTTATATATTGAAGCAGACAATTAATATTTAAATACGTAGTTTACTTGTTTGTAATTTTTTTTGTTTTGAACACTTACTTATTAGAATACCATTACGAACGTAAGTATAGGCAGTAGTGTAAATGTGCCGGTTCTGGCACCACTCTCGGGTATCTTCGGCTCTCAGATTCAAGATGGCGGCCACCTTCGGGCATCTTCGGGAGTAGATATTTTCTAATGGTTTGAGGCTCACTTTTTTTTGGTCACGTGACCGGATCCAAGATGGCGGCCGGATCCAAGATGGCGGCCGGAACCAATATGGCGGCCGGAACCAAGATGGCGGCCGGATCCAAGGTGGCGGCCGGAACCAAGATGGCAGCGGGAACCAAGATGGCGGCCGGAACCAAGATGGCGGCCGGAACCAAGATGGTGGCCGGGACCAAGATGGTGACTTAGTGGTACCAACCTTCGTGGGAATTTCCCTCAAAAAATTTTCCTCCAAATTCTTAAATTTCCCTCACATTTCCCACATCATACTATATAAAATGCACTTTTTTATCCAATATGACGTCATGAAATACAAAAGATGGCGACAGGATCCAAGATGGCGACCGGAAGTGACCGAAAATGGACCGGAGGTGACCGGAAGTGACCGGAAGTAGACCAGAAGTGGACCGGAAGTGACCGGAAATGGACCGCAGGTGACCGGAAGTGACCAGAAGTGGACCCAAGATGGCCGTCCGAAACGGAAGCAGTGGTACCAACCCCCGTGGGAATCTTTCCCTCCAAACTTCCCTCCAAATTCCCAAATTTCCCTTACATTTCTTACACCATACCATGTAAAATACACTTCTACCCTTTTCCCGTTATACTATATAAAATGCTTTCATGTACTTCCAACGACCGTCAGCTACCTTCGTACACGTCAGCTGCTGGTCCGGCACGCATGCACGTTGTTACTCTACTCATATATACACTATAACAAACGTAATATTTCACATACTCTATGTGACCGACGCGATCACAGCGCACCTAGCGGCAATACCGATCGACCGCAGCGCACCTAGCGACCACACCGGTGCGTGGGTGGTGCATGCGCAAGGACTTGCTACTCTGTGGCAATATACACTATAACAAATGTATTTCTTCATACATACACTATAACAAATGTCGATTACACTCTGTGCAAATGCGCACCTGGTAGCAAAATTAAGCGCATCCACTCGGAAACATGGCGCCTTCAGAAGGGAAGTCCCCCCCCTTCTTAAAATCCCTCATAATACTATATAAAATACACTCCTAACCTTTTCACCGTTATACTATATAATATACTTTCGTGTACTTCCAACGACTACCTTCGTACATCTTCATCCGTCAGCTACTGGTCTGGCGCGCATGCGCACCCATATGCTACACTCTGATTGGTTGCCTCCCTACTTTACAAGTAATCTTTCTTACATACACCGTTAGCCTACCTATTTCAAATTATTTTGAATGTTTTATAAATACACTGGTAACATGCGCTCTTAACTCCAGGTACTGATATACGGCTTCCTACCACCGTTACCTACCTATACTTATCTATCTAATCACGGTTGGGTACATACTTAACAATCTATTCAACCCACAATACACGGTTTATTTAAAAATTAAGGGCAGCTATATTTAATACAATGTTAACCTTTTAGTCCTTTAACTCCCATCTACTTAACTTCATATCAAACACACCCGACATCCTTCAAATTTAATACGCTAGCTTAACACTCTTACCCATACCTAACCGGACTATTCAACCTAAAGTACTTCAACTGTACTTATGTGGTCTACCGGTGACCAGGCTTTATCAGTTCGTTACTACAAGCTTCACATTTGCTTTCATTAACTATCAACTATCAATTTCCTATTTTCACCCAACTTTGCGTACGTGTACATGTTACCTTGGTTACATTACTTACTTTCACTCACTTTTATTATCAATTCTGTGGACTCTCCCTAGCCTCACTTCCTTTCCTCAAAAATTCCTTCCTTTGTACTATAGTGACACTCAAGGACTAATTCACTATCATTTCACAAACCATATCTCACTGCTTCTGCTCAGTGCACTGGCAGTCTAATAGTTCTCGCGCACTTTTCTTATCGAAACCACTTCCATTACCACAATCATTGCTTTACATCTCGTGTCTTGCACAATGTCTTTTAATAAACACTTAATTAACATTGTATATAGTCCCTTCTTCTCATTTTGAAAAGCAGTACTACACAGGATGACGTAATCGGAGTTTCAAGTCTGAAGAGGCGCGTGACTCATACAGCGGCTGCGAAACTTGGGTATAGGGCTCCAGGCGCCAGACTGGTTTTCATGTCTAGGCGCGGACCTAATTGCCCCTTCCCCTCCCCCCTCGATCCCTATATAAACGACTAACACACTCAATCTGTCTCACTTCTGCTCTTGCGCTCGTACTGATCACACGTGTCTTCACTTTGCTCCTACTCAATATCAGTAATTATTCTTGTAATTTACATTTTGACCTTTGTTCTTTGTGCGGTATTTTGAATTTGTTTCACCCACTTGACACAATAAGAACAGGATGTGAGAAAGGAAGGAGGTAAGGGTTAACGGTTCTGGAAGGATGTTCTGTCTTTTTTAGTTGTTCTTTTATTAATTTTTATGTTTGAAGTGTATATATTATTGTTTTTCTGTTTCAAAGTTTATGTAGGAGTTATGAGTGAGTTTTGGTTTTTTGTTAATGTAATCGTGATCGTGTTCTACAGCTCGTTTTTTGTTGATGATGTGATGTCCGTATGCTACTGTGTCAATGCCGTTTTCCAAAATGTAACGTTTGTCGTCGAATGGGGAAAGTGATAATTTTGAAATGTTCTGAGTGTATATGTTGTGTTTTTCACTTCTAATGTTTAAAGCGGATGTTGTTTTTAAGACGTGATGAAAAAGACATTGTTTATATTGGTCGTGTTTTAATTGTTTCTTTATCGCTACTCGGGGGACGCCTTTAGCTACCTTCTTTTCCTCCATATCATAATTTAGAACAGAGTAACATTTAGCTCTAAGGCCAACGATCTCTACTGGTGGTTTTCCATTCATTTCATCCTTAAATTTTCCTAGTTTCTTTTTGTTGTTCACACTGTAACATAGATGTTCCTTAGGATAATCTGATGTATCAAATAGGTCAAGGTCATTTCTCATATCTTTGTAGATGTTTGCTGTTGTAATATGATAAAACAGACTGTCAGTATCTGTCATGCATAATTTTACGTTTGCACCATATTTCTTTACTGTCCAATTATAATGAAAGTTGTACATGATAAATTTTGAGATTTCCAACACTGAGAACCCGACATAGATGGGTCTGTTTAAAAAGATTGATTGTTTTTTCAATGCCAATCCCGCGATATCTTTGTTGTATGCGAAGAATGTTTTAAGTCTGGGACTAGCTGTCCATTTGACTAATTGCTTTTCGTTGGTGACCAATTTAAAATCAATGCGCGACCTAACATTTTCCAAGGATTTCCCGTACGTAGCGTTATTCATTAATTTAAAGAAATCTTTTTCGAAATTATTTTTAGCTTCTTTTCTTTTTTCTGTGTTGAAGTTGATGAAAGGTGCAAGCCAAGCGGACTGTTTAAAACTAAGAACTCTGTGGATTTTGGTCAGTACAAGTCCCAATTGTAGGTATAGTTTTAGAGTCCTGTAGTGTACAACGTATTTTGTTTTGTCGTATAGAGTGGTTAGTAGTTTTTCGGACTTGGTGGGTTTATAGTTTAGTTCGTCAAGTAGGTCCTTACAGTATGGGGAGAGCATATCGTCTGTCACTACTTTACGTTCGGGAGCCAGTGGAAAGTCAGAGTGTAAGTCATGTAGGTGGTCAGGGTAGTGTAAGTCAACTTCTAATATGTAACCAATGTCAGAGTCGTCGGGTACTTTTGTAAAGTCAGTGGCTTGTGGGTCGATCCATTTAAAGTCAGACTCTGGGAGTCTATCGGACATACTGGTCCCGTACAGGTTGTTACAATCTAGATAAATTAGATAGTTGGTTGGTTTCGATGAGTCATAGTCGGGTAAGTAAGGGTTGTTGGCCTGGGCGTACCGGTTAGGTATCATGGAGACACCGCCCCGGATCCCAGACTCAACGAAGAGGTGTTGGTCAATGTCTGTAAGTAGTTCGAGTTTTACGTCAGTCATTTTTAGCATGGAATTCCATGCCAGTCCGGGGGCAGAGTAGACGTTACATGGGTCAATACCGTAGTATGTCATACTGGTAGTTCTAAAGTTTTCAAAAACATCAGCTAATAACAACACGTCTGTCATGAGATAGAGATCGTGGTACTCTTTCATTGAAGTCATGTCAAAAGTATCCCAAACGAGTTGTGCATGGGTATAGTCATCATCAGATATAGGTGTTTGGGTCAGGTCATTGTAAAATGCTTCTTTCGAAGGAAGTTGTGTCTCTGAAAGTTTAGATGTCTCAGTCATGAACGAATAGGGAAAGACGCCTTTGCGTAGTAGTAGTTCAGTATTGGTCATACACTGCCCTAAAATTTGGAATTTGGAAGCCCCGTCGGTAACTAAGTTGGACACGAGTGTGTCCAAAGAAGCGTTTAAGAATTGGAGTGAATCCAAAAATCGTAGTGACCCAAGGGTGACTGAAATGTACCGCTCACTAGTAGTGGCGATACATGACAGTTTTTCTTCTTTGACTTTACCTAACCCTTGGATAAGATGGTGGCAGTCATAACCTCTGAGGTTATGGAAGAAGACTGGGATGTGGTCGGGGACTTTGTAATTTAGATTGCATGAATTGTGGGTGGGTCCTAAGAACTCACCCGTTAGGTGATTATGGTTGGCCACTTTGTCACCGTCTAAAGGTTTTTTACAAAGGTGGCAGGTGGTAGCGTTTTGGAAGATAATTTTGTCTTGTGGAGACATATTAATCGGAATGTTTTTATGAATGATAGGTAAGAGCTCTTTAGACTCCTCAATCAAACAATTTAGAAACGTATCTACAACGTTGGGGCCGCTATAGACTTTTGGTTGCTTTATGGGTTTACCGTCACTATCAATAATTATGTAGCAAAAGCCAGAGGGGACGTGATGGGCAGTGTTGGTAGTATGTGAAGTAGTGGGGTCGTTAATTGTAGTGGGGATTGGAACAACAAAACTTTCAAAGTCACAATAGATTGTAAAAGGGACTTTATGAGTTAGAGTGTAATTTTTGAAATACATGTATTTTTCGTCGATAGTTGGTAGTCTAGTCTTTTGTGCTCCGTGAGGTGAGCACAAAGGTAAGTGGTTAGTAAGTAAGTCTTTGGTTCGAAATCTGTGTAGACAGTAGTCACAGTAGTAATATGCTTTATCATGTTTAGTCAAGTGGGCTAAAAGTCGGGACATGTTAGTGATCAAGCAGTAGTGAGTAGTCGTGTTAGTAGTCAGTAGTAGTAAGTTTATGTGGTGAAGTCTAAATTTTTCTTTTGTTATACGAAGGGGATAAATTTCATCTTTTTCGAATCCAAAGACGTTGACTGACAAAGTAGGATTTAGTTTTTCAAATTTATCGAGATCGGAAATTTTGACGGGGTAGCTAATCCCAGACATATTTATATTATGTTCCAAGGATTTATAATAGCTTACACGTCTATGTCGGTCCGGGTACAATTGAGAAAGTATAGAGTAGAGGAAACATTTTTCATCATTGTTCTTAAAATTTATGATTCCTTGTTTGGGGTTGGCAATTTTTTTCGGGGTGGGTATGTAGGAAGAGGCGTACAAAGGTTGGAACTTGACAATGAATAGATCTAGGTGTAAAACGTTTTCTATTACCCACCCACTACCTTGACTAACCCATTTAGCCACGCTTTCTAAAATTTTGTCAAGAGCTTCAGAGTATTGTACATCTAAAGAATCGGAAGGTAGCAAGGGTCGAGTTTTACCGTGAAAGAAGGGAGTGGTGGTAATTTCTTCGTTATTAACAATTTTGGAAAATTTAATTTGAACCGTGATGTACCATTTTACTCCCCCGAGCCTGTTTAGGTGGTTATTTATTTCAGCCATGATTTTATTTTTATGTTCGGTAAGGACGGTAAGGGGATCAGGATTGGAAGTGTCGAAGCGGCGGGAAATGGTTACAAGATTGTCGTATATGGAAAAGGATTCCATCTTTTAAAGAAAATTAAATCGAAAGAACAAAGGTTAAAATATTGATTATTACTTTCGAAATACCGTACAGAGAACGGTGTCCAAAATATAAAAGAGTTAAAGTGTTTATTATCGAGTAGGAGCACAGTGAGGGTACGTCTGATCGGCGCGAGCGCAAGAGCAGAAGTGAGACAGATTGAATGTGTTGGTCGTTTATATAGGGATCGAGGGGGGAGTGGGTGAAACAAATTCAAAATACCGCACAAAGAACAAAGGTCAAAATGTAAATTACAAGAATAATTACTGATATTGAGTAGGAGCAAAGTGAAGACACGTGTGATCAGTACGAGCGCAAGAGCAGAAGTGAGACAGATTGAGTGTGTTGGTCGTTTATATAGGGATCGAGGGGGGAGGGGAAGGGGGCAATTAGGTCCGCGCCTAGACATGAAAACCAGTCTGGCGCCTGGAGCCCTATACCCAAGTTTCGCAGCCGCTGTATGAGTCACGCGCCTGTTCAGACTTGAAACTCCGATTACGTCATCCTGTGTAGTACTGTTTTTCAAAATGAGAAGAAGGGACTATATACAATGTTAATTAAGTGTTTATTAAAAGACATTGTGCAAGACACGAGATGTAAAGCAATGATTGTGGTAATGGAAGTGGTTTCGATAAGAAAAGTGCGCGAGAACTATTAGACTGCCAGTGCACTGAGCAGAGGCAGTGAGATATGGTTTGTGAAATGATAGTGAATTAGTCCTTGAGTGTCACTATAGTACAAAGGAAGGAATTTTTGAGGAAAGGAAGTGAGGCTAGGGAGAGTCCACAGAATTGATAATAAAAGTGAGTGAAAGTAAGTAATGTAACCAAGGTAACATGTACACGTACGCAAAGTTGGGTGAAAATAGGAAATTGATAGTTGATAGTTAATGAAAGCAAATGTGAAGCTTGTAGTAACGAACTGATAAAGCCTGGTCACCGGTAGACCACATAAGTACAGTTAAAGTACTTTAGGTTGAATAGTCCGGTTAGGTATGGGTAAGAGTGTTAAGCTAGCGTATTAAATTTGAAGGATGTCGGGTGTGTTTGATATGAAGTTAAGTAGATGGGAGTTAAAGGACTAAAAGGTTAACATTGTATTAAATATAGCTGCCCTTAATTTTTAAATAAACCTGTGTATTGTGGGTTGAATAGATTGTTAAGTATGTACCCAACCGTGATTAGATAGATAAGTATAGGTAGGTAACGGTGGTAGGAAGCCGTATATCAGTACCTGGAGTTAAGAGCGCATGTTACCAGTGTATTTATAAAACATTCAAAATAATTTGAAATAGGTAGGCTAACGGTGTATGTAAGAAAGATTACTTGTAAAGTAGGGAGGCAACCAATCAGAGTGTAGCATATGGGTGCGCATGCGCGCCAGACCAGTAGCTGACGGATGAAGATGTACGAAGGTAGTCGTTGGAAGTACACGAAAGTATATTATATAGTATAACGGTGAAAAGGTTAGGAGTGTATTTTATATAGTATTATGAGGGATTTTAAGAAGGGGGGGGACTTCCCTTCTGAAGGCGCCATGTTTCCGAGTGGATGCGCTTAATTTTGCTACCAGGTGCGCATTTGCACAGAGTGTAATCGACATTTGTTATAGTGTATGTATGAAGAAATACATTTGTTATAGTGTATATTGCCACAGAGTAGCAAGTCCTTGCGCATGCACCACCCACGCACCGGTGTGGTCGCTAGGTGCGCTGCGGTCGATCGGTATTGCCGCTAGGTGGGCTGTGATCGGGTCAGCCACATAGGGTATATGGCATGTTACATTTTTATAGTGTATATGTGAGTAGAGTAACAACGTGCATGCGTGCCGGACCAGCAGCTGACGTGTACGAAGGTAGCTGACGGTCGTTGGAAGTACATGAAAGCATTTTATATAGTATAACGGGAAAAGGGTAGAAGTGTATTTTATATGGTATGGTGTGGGAAATGTAAGGGAAATTTGAGAATTTGGAGGGAAGTTTGGAGGGGAAGATTCCCACGGGGGTTGGTACTACTGCTTCCGTTTCGGACGGCCATCTTGGGTCCACTTCCGGTCACTTCCGGTTTACTTCCGGTCCACTTCCGGTCCACTTTCGGTCACTTCCGGTCCATTTCCAGTCACTTCCGGTCCACTTTCGGTCACTTCCGGTCACCTCCGGTCCATTTCCGGTCACTTCTGGTCCACTTCCGGTCACCTCCGGTCCATTTCCGGTCACTTCCGGTCCACTTCCGGTCTACTTCCGGTCACCTCCGGTCCATTTCCGGTCACTTCCGGTCCACTTCCGGTCCACTTCCGGTCCACTTCCGGTCGCCATCTTGGATCCTGTCGCCATCTTTTGTATTTCATGACGTCATATTGGACAAAAAAGTGCATTTTATATAGTATGATGTGGGAAATGTGAGGGAAATTTAAGAATTTGGAGGGAAATTTTGGGAGGGAAAATTCCCACGAAGGTTGGTACCACTACGCCGCCATCTTGGTCCCGGCCGCCATCTTGGTTCCGGCCGCCATCTTGGTTCCGGCCGCCATCTTGGTTCCGGCCGCCATCTTGGTTCCGGCCGCCATCTTGGTTCCGGCCGCCATCTTGGTTCCGGCCGCCATTCTGGATCCGGCCGCCATCCGGTCACGTGACCAAAAAAAAGTGAGTCTTGAACTCTCAGAAAATAACTACTCCCGAAGATGCCCGAAGGTGGCCGCCATCTTGAATCCGAGAGCCGAAGATACCCGAGAGTGGTGCCAGAACCGGCACCTTTACACTACTATAGGCGTATAGGTTGTTGGGTCATCACCAACATAAATTTATAGGTGAGTAGAAGGGTCACGTATAAATTATACAATACCACTGTACGTGTATGGGTGGGCGGGTGGGTCAATACTACTGTACGTGTATGAGTGAGCGGGTGGGTTAATATGTAACGTCATCAGCAGAGTTATCCTTTCAGTTTGGTTTCACCAAAAAACCAAAAAGGCCAAACTTTTTTGGGAATCCATAAATGTTTCAAAGTGTACTTTTGCTATTCCTTGCCCTAACTTATCTTCACATTGTGTGATTCAAGCATTGGACCAACTGTGGTCAAGATACACTTACAGGGCTACCACTTCAACATTCTCATGTTGCCTAATATACAGTAGTGATCAAGATACACTTACAGGGCTACCACAACAACATTCTCATGGTGCTTATATACACTAGTGATCAAGATACACCAGTAGTATAGAATGGGGTGTCTAGGAGCGTGTGACGTCACGTCAGACCGCTACTGGGACAGGGTCAAAGGTCACCGCTAATCTGTTATCAGCCACGTGTTGACCTTGAGGTCAAGTTTACTATTGTTTACAACTGTTATCAGCCACGTGGTGACCTTGAAGGTCAGTTGGGCTAGGTCAGTGTTGTTTTGGTGTGACGTCACGCCGTGTTGTCCTAGGTCAGTGATGAGAGTTCAAAATCAAACTCAGCCATGGGGGCTTCAAAATCAGCAGGGTCATAATTTAATAAAAATCTGCAAAGAGTGGAAACTTTATAGTAACTGTACATGCATGTTTTTCAACAACAACCAAAGTTTAGGTGACCTGACGACTATTTTTTTCTTTAATCAATTGGTAAATATTTGTAAGAATGTTTATTTTTAATATATGTGGTGGTGAGGCAGATATAAAAATTCATATAATTTAATAAAAATCTGCAAAGAGCGGCAACTTCATCTGTACATGCATGTATCTCATCAACAACTAAAAGTTTAGTAATATTTATAAGAATGTTTATTTTTAATATATACTCTATATGTGGTAGTAAGACAGATGATATAAAAATTCATATAGTTTAATAAAAATCTGCAAAGAGCGGCAACTTCATCTGTACATGCATGTATCTCATCAACAACTAAAAGTTTAGTAATATTTATAAGAATGTTTATTTTTAATATATACTCTATATGTGGTAGTAAGACAGATGATATAAAAATTCATATAGTTTAATAAAAATCTGCAAAGAGCGGCAACTTCATCTGTACATGCATGTATCTCAACAACAACAACCAAAGTTAAATCAATTGGTAAATATTTGTAAGAATGTTTATTTTTAATATATGTGGTAGTGAGGCAGATATAAAATTCATATAAAAATTCGTTTTAATTTCAACAAATATCACAAACACGTATTGAAAAAATCGAACTTTCAAATAATTTAAAAAAAAAAAACTTGTGACCGATTCATCACGAATAATTTATTTTAGTAAGGTCAAGATAACTGCATTATTATATGTTTCGGTTTTAAATAAGATATATTAAACGTTTATCGCAATAAAAAGTTATACCTTGACACTGATTTAATCATTAAATAAAAACTAAACTCATTGGCTCACTTAGAACGGGGGAAAAACCAATATAAAAATGGAATAATACAATATAGATGTTAAATTCAACATAAATTTCATTTCAGATATCATCTGTACATGCATGTATCTCATCAACAACTAAAAGTTTAGTAAATATTTATAAGAATGTTTATTTTTAATATATGTGGTAGTAAGACAGATGATATAAAAATTCATATAGTTTAATAAAAATCTGCAAAGAGCGGCAACTTCATCTGTACATGCATGTATCTCAACAACAACAACCAAAGTTAAATTAATTGGTAAATATTTGTAAGAATGTTTATTTTTAATATATGTGGTAGTGAGGCAGATATAAAATTCATATAAAAATTCGTTTTAATTTCAACAAATATCACAAACACGTATTGAAAAAATCGAACTTTCAAATAATTTTAAAAAAAAAACTTGTGACCGATTCATCACGAATAATTTATTTAAGTAAGGTCAAGATAACTGCATTATTATATGTTTCGGTTTTAAATAAGATATATTAAACGTTTATCGCAATAAAAAGTTATACCTTGACACTGATTTAATCATTAAATAAAAACTAAACTCATTGGCTCACTTAGAACGGGGGAAAAACCAATATAAAAATGGAATAATACAATATAGATGTTAAATTCAACATAAATTTCATTTCAGATATGTAAAATTATGAGTTAAGGAGTTCAATTATTATTCCCTTACACGTTAGTTAAAACAATCGAATAATATTGAATTACGAGCCATATTTAGACATATGTAATATTACAATATGTAGCATTTATTTCAGATTTCCATTAGGATCTTACACATAAGAGCCTTACGTAAAATTTAAATCTAATATGATAAATACATTAGAGATTACAGTTATGTAAATATTAAATGGACAAAAATATTTAATTTCTTCATGAAAGGATCTTCATACATGTCCAACTATTATAATATTCCTGAGAGAAACGAGTAATTATAAATGGCACTTTAAGTTAATAACATGTTTTTTCCTATTTTGTAAAGATAAATTCTCTTATTAATGAATTAAGTAAATAAAAAAACAATTCTATGAATCCATTAATAACTGTATAGTGTATTAAATGTTGCATATTATTTTGACAATTTTATAATAATAATTGTCTTTTCTTATAATTTCAACATAAATATCACAAACACGTATTGAAAACATTGAACTTTCAAATAACTTTAAAAAAATTGTGACCGATTCAACATGAATAATTCATTTTAGTGAGGTCAGAATAACTTCATTAATATAGATTTATTTAAAAAATACATATTATTTGTTTATAGCAATAATAAATTATACTTTGTTACTAATTTTATCATATAAAAACTAAAATCATTAGCTCACTTTGAATGGAAAAAACAATATAATACAATATACATTTAATTTCAGATATGCGTACAAAACGTTCTTCTACACTTGCATCCTTGAGTGCATACATATGCGTTATGTATAAGATGAGACATGTCTTGTATATGAGAAATTATCTAAGTTCCATTTTATCAGTGTCCGTATGTTGAGTAAGGATGAGAACTGAGTATCAGGCTTGTCAATTAGTTGAAAATCAGACCAATAATACATGTTTTTGATTCAACTCTATGTCCCTTAATTTCACTGGTTGTTAGACTTTAAATGAAATGTCCGTTCTATGAAACACTGTCTTGTCATATCTAAGAATAATACTTTATATTGTTTTCACTTAAAATGAGCCACGAGAGTAAATACTATAATGGACGTTATGTTTAAATAATTTGTATAACACAGGGTATACCAAATCAACCGTTTAAGTATATACTTCTTTTGTCTACATATCTTCTATATTCAGTTTAATGATAGAAATAAAGATGTAATGAAAATTATAGCAAAATAAATTAAACTTAGCTAAGTAAATTAATTTAGTGTTTTCATAATGATATTTTTATTAGTATTCGCATTATAGATTTCTAAATAAATGGCAAACTTTAGAGCTTGCAGTTCTGTATATATGGATATATATTAAATGGATAAAAATGTTTAATATCTCAAATAAAGGATCTTCATACATGTCCATTTATTATAATAAACATGAGAGAAACGACTAAATATAAATGACACTTTAAATTAAAAAGTATAATTTTTTCCTATTTTGTAAAGATAGTTTCTCTTATCAATGAATTGGGTAAATAAAACAACAATTTTATGAATCCATTAATATTATAGTTTTCTCAATGTCCGTATTTTGTGCAGGGAAGAGAACTGAGTATTACTGTCGGCTGAGCAGAACGAAAGAAGGATAAACGAAAAAATTCGTTTAATTTCTTGTTAGTATAATGCAAATAAATGCAAGTCTGTGTCATTGATGAAAATAAAAGTATTATCGATTAACAATTAAGCTGACTTAGTGATATGGTTCAAGTGGGGTCAAGCGTATGATAGCACACTCGAACTAGAAGTCTAAACTAAATATACCAGTTATATTAACTTTAAAACCTAAGTAAATCGGTTAAAAAGGTCATATATGAGTAACTAAATTAATAAAATATGTATTTTTTAATTAAATTGATTTTCAATTACGTTTGAATTTTAGTTTTTTCTAAAATGCCTGATAAACATTGCTAATAAATGACTATAACACCAATGTTTTAATAGTTAACTATTCTGAATGTTTTACATTTGAGTAAACAAATACTATGATTAGTCGTTTAAGAGCTTTATATCAAGACATATTCTCTACTATGTATTGTACATTTACTTAACAGTAATATAAAATACTGGATTTATAAGATATAACATGATTTTACAGAGTTATATTTCAATTTTGTGAAGCGATAAATATCTAATAACGCTTAAATTGTATAGTGATAAAAATTTTTAGATAACTAATGAGTAACTGGGTGTTTCTATATTTTTAGTTAATTTATATATTTATTTACCTCAATCACCCCATAAATATGAATTAATACAAGACATCAACATCACAGGAATGCTGAATGACAATCAGTGTAAAGCTGGTTTTTCACATTTTCTAAAAGATAATTAAACAGATAAAACAAAAATTTATAATTCCGTTAATTACTACATAGTGAATTGAATGTTACATAGTATGCTACTTGTATAATTTATTTTGGTAAACATGACAAAACAAATACGACCAACTTAGTTACATTGAACTGGTGTCAGTCCATTTATAAATATACTTTCATGTAAATTACAAACTAAAACGACTTAGTAGACTAGAATATACAAGTCTTGTAAATATAATACACTTCTGAGATATCCATTATGAGCTTTAACTTACTTTATAGTGTTTCACATATTATTGTTTATTAGTCTGTATATCAAATAAATATTAAATATTTTGAACGTACAAAAACGTTCATTTTTCAAATATCGGATATAAATTCATAAACATCAATTATATCATACTTGAGCCAAGCTATTAAAATTAAAGTTCATCAATGTTCTTTTTTAACTGTAAATATAATTTATATAATGAGATATTTGGGTAAATAAAACAATATACGAGATGTTCTATGCAAGAAATATATCTTATTCTTTATTTATTTACACATTTTTCACATCTTTATTTACAAATATTGTCCTTGATCAGAATCTTTGAACTTGTGATTCTTCAACTCCTTTAAGCTCGGCCATTAGTCTGTTGTAGAGTTCTTCCCCACACTCTTTAGGACCGATGCTTTCAAATAATTTAATAAATGAGTATTCGTAATTTCTAACTTTGTTGCAAACGCCACAATCAGGACCACAAGCAGCTGTCTCTGTACGGTCCCTCTTAAATTTTATATTTTCTACATCCTCGACCATTTCAGCCATTCTTTGAAGTTTTTCTTCAGCTTCTGGACTCCAGCTAGGTTTTGAAAATCTCAGCTCAAACATGACCATCAGCAAGTTTGCATACATTGTACCGATAGTGTTGTTACCCGGATACATCTGGGTCAGAGTGTGATAAAGTGTCTGAACAATACCTTTATATAACCTGAAAACTGTATTGAAAAAGTGGTGGGTGGATAGTAACAGATTTATATAAAATTTTGTCAAAATCAAACGGTTGTGCTTAAATAGGATCCAGAAGTTGTTATTTTATCTTAAAGATACTGTTTCATACAAACAGTTCACTCTTAACAAGTGTGATAATATATAACTCACATATGTTTACTATAGTACAAACAATTTTTAATAAATTAATAATAGCAGTTTTTAAGCTAAAAATACATATATGAATGAAAATAATTTACGTTAAATTTCAATATCCATAACACATATAAAAAGTCATGTGATATTTTTTCATTTTTAGTATTATAAAAAAATTAAGGAATATGAAACTAAATCAACTGCGATGATGCTATTAAAACGAATCTCAGCCATATTACAGTTGTATTATTTTTATGATAACTCTTTTTGACATTTTTTTCTTCAGTTAGTATACATTTTTATTTGTTTTTTCCCTCAAAAACTAGATATGATTTGTTTGCAACATGGTTAGTTTTGAATGTTAAGTGCAGTTGACCATTCAATATACTCCCTTTCATCCAAATAATGAACTTTAGTTTAAGTAACACTAAAAAATCATATACTGTACGAACAAAACTATACTTAGTCTAGGTGTGTAAATACAAATGTACATAACTAGACTTTATATTCGTATAATACATTTAAGTATGTAGAATTAACATAATGAACTTAGGTATAGGGTATTTATTTTATTTTACGATACCTATTTACGTTGTATTCATGTTATTTATGTATTTAATTTGGAATGGAAACTGTAATTTAGATAATAATTTATTTCTCATACACAGGGAATTATTAGCATTGATATTAAGTAACACTCAAATTATAATATGGAATGCAAACTATAAATTACTTTCAAAGCTAATTCCCATTCACTTTATGTTATTACAATTGCTATTGAGAGGCATTCAAAATAATTCATATGACGTTTGTATAAATGAAACCATATGTCTATTTTAAACTAGCCAGGTCAGAGGATTAAGGTAATGAAGAAAGCAGTTGCCGTTCAAAGACAAATACAGCACACTAATTGTAATTTATTACAAATGAAGTAACCAAAACCACAATTGTTAAATGTAATGTTTGTTGTTGCGTTAAATAAATGAGAATGGTAATTTTGCACTTTATTGTTTTCTCTTAAATATATTTTTCCATGCCAAGGAAAATAACAAATATGTTTAAAATGTCTATGGTACAATAGAAATGTGTTGTGTAATATTTAAAATAAATACTATCACTTTAAAACGTTCAACTGTTTATTCTCCTCCAACTAAATTTTTTTACATTACAAATTATATGTTCTGAATAAGTAATTTATAAATATAGAACATTTATTTAGAAAAGTTTCGTTGAATCACAGAAATATAATTAAGTATAATTTAATACTGATATGTTTAATGTTTAAGGCTTGGAGATATATGAAACATATTACTAATAGTAAAATTTCTTTATTCAAAATATTAGTAACTAAAACACCAATTTTAATTGAGCGAATTTTAATTGAGCAGTAACTTCATCTGTACATACACGTTTTCTCAACAACAATCAAAGTTTAGGTGACCTGACTACTTTTTTTCTTTAATCAATTAATAAATATTTGTAAGAATGATTATTTTTAATATATACATATGTGCTAGTGAGGCAAATATAAAGATTCATATAATTAAATAAAAATCTGCAAAGAGCGGAAACTTCAAAGATTCATATAATTAAATAAAAATCTGCAAAGAGCGGAAACTTCAAACGCTCTATCATATCGCTTGACCTTAATGTCAGACGGCGTTTGCATTATACGTTTATGATTTTTTTTATTCTAGCTTTACTCAGACCGAGTTGTTAGTCGTTCGTTATATTTTAATAATGGAACAACGTGCACATCAAGAACAAAACAATAGGCCTACTGAACATCCAATAATATCAGCCCATCGCACGTACTATGAAAGATTGTTTAGGGAAGGTGTTAATCCCGAACAGAGCAATTTTATATCATCTAGTACGTGGACACCTGGTGACACTATCTATTATAGAAGTCAAACTAATCCCAGAAGTAATCCCGGACATGGAGATGATCAAGATCCAAACGTATCGTCATCGTCAAATATTTGTAAGAATGTTTATGATATGATTTAGTTATGAAAATTATTTCTTACTTCATCAATCCGATTACACTTTTAGGTATAATTTAAATAAAAACATTTCGAATAAAATACGTATAACGTAAAACTACTACATTTTATTTTTTATAATTTAATTAAAATATTTAATAACAAATCTTATTAAGTTTTATTAATTTCTGAAAAATAACAAGATTATGAAATGAAGATCTAATGAAAAATGATAGCAAAATAAATTAAACTTAGCCAAGTAAATATAATGATATTTTTATTAGTATTCGCATTATAAATTTTTAAAGATCAATTTCTTGTTTTTATATTGCAAATAAATGCAAGTCTGTGGTATTTTTTAATTTAGTTTTTTCATGAACATTTTCTGTGTGATAAACATTGTCAATAAATGGCTAAAATACAAATGTTTAAATAGTTAACTATTCTGAATTTTTACATTTGACGTTTAAGAGCTTTATATCAAGACCTATTCTCTACTATCGTACATTTACTTAACAGTAATATAAAATATTGGATTTATAAGATATAACATTTTACAGAGTTATATTTCAATTTTGCTAGGCGATAAATATCTAATAACGCTTAAATTGTACAGTGATAACAATTATTATGAATAAACATAAAATAATGGACATAAACACATCTAATAGAAGTTTTTAGATAACTAATGAGTAACTGGGTGTTTCTATATTTTTAGTTAATTTATATATTTATTCACCTCAATATATCAACATTAAAAAATGTATGAATCAATCGACTTCTTTTAAATAGCAAATTAAATTAGTTTAGGATAAAATATGAAGGTATTATAGAAATGATACACTCCTGAAATCTCCATTAGGATGCTTTGCATATACGATCAACTTAATTACATTGAACTGGTGTCAGTATATTAATAAATATACACTTATGTAAATGTTTTTTGTGTGTGATCCTTAATGATCGACTTCTTTTAAATTACAAACTAAAACGACTTAGACTAGAATATAATAAACTTCTGAGATATCCATTATGAGTAAGGTTGTACTTGTTTTATAGTGCTTTACATATTATTGTTTAATAGTATGTATATCTGATCAAATATTACATATTTTGAATGGAAAAAACGTTTATATACAACAATTATAAAAGGATAATCATTTTAATACTTCATTTTTATAAATACATATATTTATTTCAAATAATCTTTTTTACGATACCGGACAATGGTGTATATTAGACTTATGTCTCGGATCATGAATGATTAGACAATACGCTGCTGCATCCTTTGGTATATCGGTATAAAGGTGTCTTCTCTTGGAAAGTCAGTTTATCGAAATCACCAACTATGTAATATGACAATTTAAACCTTGTATACATATAATATAAAATTTATTTATTTCCATTGAAACTATCATATGGATAGTACTTGCTGTTCAAGTACAGTTTTATAATATCTGAGTTACAATAATCCACCTCAATGACCTAATAAATGTTAATTAATACAAGTCATCAACATCGCAAAAATGTATGAATCAATCGACTTCTTTTAAATGACCAACTAAATTAGTTCAGTATAAAAATTAAGGTATTATACAAATGATACAATTCTTATATCACCATTAGGATGTTATACATAACAGCTTCAAATAAAATGTTAGTCTAAAATACTTTACGTATTAGAGCTTAGAGTTCTGTAAATATAACTAGACATTAAATGAAGGAAACATTTTTTTATTTCTCAAAGAGGGGATCTTCATACGTATTCAACTATTCTATTAAAACTTAGCGAAACGATTTAAATATGAATGACACTATGTTTAAGCAGGTTTTTCCTATTTTGTAAAGATAATCAAACGGATAACACAATGCTGCTACTAGTTCATAAAATGGTCTTTTGCTTATGACTGATTTTAAGAGTGTATAATTTATTTTGGTAAACATGACAAAACAGATATGACCAACTTCGTTACATAGAACTTGGTGTCAGTTCATTTAGAGATATACACTTATGTAAATTTTTTTTTTGTATAATCCTTATGGCTTGACTTCTTTTAGATTACAAAATAAAACGACTTAGTGTAGAATATACAAGCCTTGAAAATATTAAATATTTTTTAAATGGACAAAAATGTTCATTTGTCAAATAACGGATATAAATTCATATACAACAATTATATCATACTTGAGCCAAACTATTAAAATTAAAGTTCATCACGATTGTTAAATTGTTTTTAAACATGTAAAATGGGTAAATAAAACATTATACGAGATTATACAAGAAGGATAATCTTATTCTTTATTAATTAAAAAAATTTCACATATCTATTTACAAATAATGTCCTTGCTCAGAATCTTTGAATTTGTGATTCTTCAACTCCTTTCAGCTTGGTTATTAATCTGTTGTAGAGTTCAAAAGAGTGGTGGGTGGATATTGTGGTGGGTGGATATTGGAGATTTATATAAAATGTTGTCAAAATCAAACGGTTATTGCTTATAGGATTCAGAAGTTGTTATTTTATCTTAAAGATACTGTTTCATACAAACAGTTTACTCTTAACAAGTGTGATAATATGTATAACTCACATATGTTTACTATAATACAGACAATTTTCAATAAATTAATAATAGTGGTTTTTGAAGCTAAAAATACACATATTTTTATTATTATAAAAGTTGAAGAATATGAAACTAAATCAACTGCGATGATGCTATTAAAACGAAACTCAGCCATATTACAGTTATATTATATTTTATGATAACTCTTTTAACACTTTTTTTTCTTTAGTCAACATACATTTTTATTTATTCCCCAATAAATTAGATATGATTTCCATGGTTAGTTTTAGTTAACAGCTATTGTAAAACTATACATTGTAAAGCCAATAAATGAATTTGAATGTGAAATCATTTAACTCTTTATTAAAACAATTACTATAAATAAAATTGTTTTAAGTTCATCTATATCGCGCTACAGATGACACTGGGTCAGGTCGGAGATCTCCAACGCAGTTCTTACAAAATCAGTCACATTATGCTGACATGAAAAAGTCAATAGGTCGGAGATCTCCAACGCAGCTCTTACAAAATCAGTCACATTATGCTGACATGACAAAGTCAATGGATAAGGAATGTAATCTTAGCTCTTACAAAATCATGCTGACAGACAAAGTCAATGGATAAGGAATGCAATCTTCGGATCCTTCATTATAAATATAAAATGAATTCATTCATTTCATTACCAGTTTGCTATGATTCCTTCCCATGAGTGGATTTTCTATAGATTCACTCCTGGGGAATTAGCTAGGATTGACCTTCGTGTAAGACGTTGCCTTCGTGAAGGAAGACGTATTTCAGCAGAGTTTTTCTTAGAAGGCAACATTACCATCAGTCTTTGCACTTGTTGTTCTGGTGGAACAACTAATTTTGTCAGGCGATTCAGACGATGCATTAAGAACAATTTGAATATCATTTTAGAACTCCGCCTGACAATTACACCTTCTCCACCAGAAGAAATATAAGGTAAAATATTTTTACATTATATATAATAAATTACAATTCTTTGCTGGTGGCTATACTTTTTTATATTTCTTAAACTAAAAAACAGTAGCAATTAAAATTAAATAAATATACTTTTGTAATGCGTTCATTAATCTGCAATCCATAATCTGTAAACATATCAGATTTTAAATTTATACTAAAAACAGTATCAATTAAAATTAAACAAATAAATTTACTTTTGTAATGTTTCCTTTGAAATGGTATTATATTTCTACAGTTTAACTTAATAAAACTATGTAGCAATTAAAATTAAATAAATAAATATACTTTTGTAATGCGTTCATTAATCTGCAATCCATAATCTGTAAACATATCAGATTTTAAATTTATACTAAAAACGGTAGCAATTAAAATTAAATAAATAAATTTACTTTTGTAATGTTTCCTTTGAAATGATATTATATTTCTACAGTTTAACTTAATAAAACTATTTTATTGGTTTTACTATGACTAATGCGTTCAATCCATAATCTGTCAAACATATCAGATTTTAAATTTATCAAATTATTTGTATTTATAGGTCAGTTCTAAGCAAACTGGAGAGGTGGCACAAGTCAGATACAAGGTTAGTTTGTCTCATTAATATATTTGTTAGAGAAGATACTATCGTGTGTTTAATAGGCTTAGTATTTTTAAACATAAATATATGAATTGGAGTAAAAAATTAAACAATAATATTGTAAACACTATAAGGTAAGTTTAAGCTCATATGTTAGGATCATAATGAATATCTCAGATGTGTATTATATTCACAAAGCTTACATATTCTAGTCCAAATCGTTTTAGTTTGTATTTTTGTTTTGTTTAATATACACTTTCTACCTTAGTTTTATTATATATGTTTGTTTTATAATGGTTACTAAAGGGTACTCTCACTTGTTTACGATATGAGTCCAATATGAGTAAATCTCTTTTAGATATATCATTTGTTGGATTCAATCCTTTTTGAAAATATGCATTACTGTTCATTTTATTGGTTTTACTATGACTAATGCGTTCAATCCATAATCTGTCAAACATATCAGATTTTAAATTTATCAAATTATTTGTATTTATAGGTCAGTTCTAAGCAAACTGGAGAGGTGGCACAAGTCAGATACAAGGTTAGTTTGTCTCATTAATATATTTGTTAGAGAAGATACTATCGCGTGTTTAATAGGCTTAGTATTTTTAAACATAAATATATGAATTGGAGTAAAAAATTAAACAATAATATTGTAAACACTATAAGGTAAGTTTAAGCTCATATGTTAGGATCATAATGAATATCTCAGATGTGTATTATATTCACAAAGCTTACATATTCTAGTCCAAATCGTTTTAGTTTGTATTTTTGTTTTGTTTAATATACACTTTCTACCTTAGTTTTATTATATATGTTTGTTTTATAATGGTTACTAAAGGGTACTCTCACTTGTTTACGATATGAGTCCAATATGAGTAAATCTCTTTTAGATATATCATTTGTTGGATTCAATCCTTTTTGAAAATATGCATTACTGTTCATAAAAAAACCTAAATTATGATTATACTTGAAAATATAGCACTTTACTACTGTTATAAAAGTGTATCACATCTTGTTTTTTGTTTAAATACGTGACTCTATAGAACATAACCATAAATTATACACTTAAAATCAGTTATAAACAAAAGACCATTCAATTCACTATGTAGTTACTAACGGAATTACATGTTGTTCTTTTATCTGTTTAGTTATCTTTTTACAAAATAGGAAAAAAACCAGCTTTACACTGATGGTCATATGCATATCTTATATTGCAATGAATCGAGACATCAAACCAAAGAAGTGAGTAACCTATTATTTAAAACCCTTCATCTCGAAATATTAAAATTGTATGCATTCTTTGTAAGAAATTATTTTTGAACTAAACTGAAGTATTTTAGATGAGAAATAGCTTGCTTTGATTTTGTTGTTGTTGTAGATAAGCTAGCCAATCATGGATCAGGCTTATTAGTTTTTTAAAAAAGAAATATCTTTCAAGAACAGTAACAGGTTAATAAAAAATAAATATGTCAGTCAGTTTTTATCTGTAATTATAAAAAAGTCTTTTAGTAAAAAATAATTTCAAGATAGTTTTAAAGTTGAGCTCATGAAAACTAAATGCAAAATTTAAAAAGAAAAACTGTGTACCTAACTCCCAAGTTGTTTATAGATTGTTAATTTCTTTTGGATTAATTTTAAAAATAATTTTCTTAGTTATTTAAAATTTAGAATCTACTATATTATATAATCTTATTGGTAACTAATTTTTTTGTATTTTTAACAGAGGAAGAATACCAGCTAGTGTCACCAGAATAAGCTGATATTGTTGGATCGGTTTGAATATCATATATTGCAATGAATCGAGATATCAAACCAAATAAGTGAGTAACCTATTATTTAAAACCTCTTCATCCCGAAATATTAAAATTTTTTACATAAAATATGATAATTATGAGTAAATGAGTAACAAGGTATATTTTACTACTGTTATAAAAGTGTATCACATCTTGTTTTTTGTTTAAATACATAACTCTATAGAACATAACCGTAAATTATACACTTAAAATCAGTTATAAACAAAAGACCATGTTTAATTATCTTTTTACAAAATAGGAAAAAAACCAGCTTTACACTGATGGTCATATGCATATCTTATATTGCAATGAATCGAGACATCAAACCAAAGAAGTGAGTAACCTATTATTTAAAACCCTTCATCTCAAAATATTAAAATTGTATGCATTCTTTGTAAGAAATTATTTTTGAACTAAACTGAAGTATTTTAGATGAGAAATAGCTTGCTTTGATTTTGTTGTTGTTGTTGTTGTAGATAAGCTAGCCAATCATGAATCAGGCTTATTAGTTTTTTAAAAAAGAAATATCTTTCAAGAACAGTAACAGGTTAATAAAAAATAAATATGTCAGTCAGTTTTTATCTGTAATTATAAAAAAGTCTTTTAGTAAAAAATAATTTCAAGATAGTTTTAAAGTTGAGCTCATGAAAACTAAATGCAAAATTTAAAAAGAAAAACTGTGTACCTAACTCCCAAGTTGTTTATAGATTGTTAATTTCTTTTGGATTAATTTTAAAAATAATTTTCTTCGTTATTTAAAATTTTGAATCTACTATATTATATAATCTTATTGGTAACTAATTTTTTTTTTTGTATTTTTAACAGAGGAAGATTATGTTGACGAAGTTGTGCCCGCCTTAATAATCCAGTCAATGTCAACTATGACTGAAGCTTAGAAGCACATGTACAATCAGTGTGTCCGGGATTAGTTTGACTTCTGGGATTAGTTTGACTTCTATACCAGATAGTGTCACCACGTACTAGAAGAAATGAAATTGCTCTGTTCGGGATTTTCACCTTCCCTAAATAATCTTTCATAGTACGTGCGATGGGCTGATATTATAGTCTTAAATTGTTTAAGTATATATTATTAAAATTACCTAATTCCATTTATTGTTGTTTGTTTGATAATTATAATTTTATTTTTTAATACATTCTTTGCCCTCTTATATTTTCTTAAAATTTCAGCTTTTTTTTTTGTAATAATTATATATTGTAACATTAAGTGCTTTCTACCCAAATATTAAATTTTATTGCAATCAAAATATTTACTTGCTGTTAAATGACTTGAATAAATTTATGTTTAACTGAAGATGAAGAATTTTTCTGTTTTTAGTTTTTTAAATCTGCATATATCACAACTGGTAATTTAAACATGTTTTGTACATTCTTAAATTTTAATAATACTGGTTCTCTATATTCATCAGGCATTTCAGCTCGAACAGGTTTATTCTGACCACACATCTTTTTATGTTGGATCAGTTTTTCATTATTTTTAAATCTTGAAACTTTGATAAACACCTTTTACAAAATTCTGCTTTTGCTTCATACTTAGTGATTTGAGATCTGACTAGTTTACTAAAATTAGAAATATAGCAGTAATGACTAATGCCTTCATCATTTAATAACATAAGCAAATCGATATGAGTTTGTTTTTCAACTGAGTTTGTTT